>JAOWBL010021365.1:0-33712 GCA_028564865.1 Zenarchopterus dispar
ACAGACATAAATATATACATATATATATATGTATATGTATATATATACACATACATATATATATAGAATATAAACATATATATATTTATACATATATATACATACATATATACATATATATATATATATATATATATGTATGTATGTATGTATGTATGTATGTATGTATGTATGTATAGGGACAGAGAGAGAGGTACAAGAAATAAATATTTTTATATGTAATACTTCCTAACTTTTATTATTAATAGACTGGGTCCTTACCTTCAAGTTAGGTCAACCTGCAACATACCTGATACACATATATTTTGACATCAGTTTAAACTAACAGAGTTCAGCTGGGGGGATTTCTTTTGGTCCTTGTTTGGGAATGAGTGCAGCTTCAGCCCGTAGTTCAGGGGCCAGCACTGGCACCTAGTGACGACCTACCAGTCTTGCTAGATTCCTTGGACTAGATTGGTCTTCTTCAAGCCCATCGCATTACTCAAATTTGTGGAGCATTGACACACTTGTGTAGACCCTGATGATAGGTTGATGGTGCGCTGGAGCAGAGACACATCTAAAACATGCAGGACAATGAGTCCTGAGTACCAGGGTTGAAGAACAGTGCAATGGATAAATTAAAAAAAGTAAATGCGTTGCCAAGTCTATTAAATATACTGTGTATGAAACTTAACTAAAAGTAAAAAATGACAAGCTCCACCAATCACTAACAATGATCTACTGTCAGAGAAATTATTTAGTGAGATATGTAGAATTTATTTCAATGGAACATGGTTGTCACAGTCTTATCAGAAAAACAGTTTCACTCTCGACTTAAATGTCAACCAAATACTGTTTAAAATACAAAAGTTATGTTGGCACATCTTTAAAGGCATGATGGCATTTGCCATAGAGAAACACTGGGAAATCTGGTGAACAAAATGGATTAAAACCCAGGCATATCCACAGAAATAAAATTTACAACTGTGCTCTACATCATCAAACGCAACTGCTCCAAATGATTCTCACCACATATGCAAAAAATTAAAAAAAAAAAAAAGGTGTTACATGAATTATTGCACTATTTAGTTTCACAAGGACTTACATGTTTTAAATGTAGCACTAATATGAACAGTCCCTGTGAGAATGATTCCTCTATAAAACTGACAGCAGTGCTACAACAGAAGGCAAACGAAGCCGATAACTGATGTACACCTCAGCGGCTATAGGGGAACAGGCTGTGCTCCCTTTGAAAGCCATTTCTAGCTCGTAGCAGGTTCTGGAGAGCTGGTGGAGGTGGATGAAGCTGAGGCCCGTCTCTCCCTGGTGTCTCTCACACTGCCTCCGGTCACCCTCCACTGAAGGATGCAAGTGTCCTTCCCGCCCATGGAGAGTAGATGAGAGTCACTGTGGGTGAAGCAGACGTTCGTGACATGGCTGCCATGCCCCTCATACTTGTGGCTTGGTGCCTGGGGAAAAAATGGGGGACAATAAATTAAAAAAAAAAAAAGTTCTCTTAAAAAAAAAAAATCAAGATGAAAGGCTGTGATTCATTACAGATTAGGCATTTGGGAACTGATCTTTAAAATTTCTACAAGATTTTTGATATTGAAAGTTGAAGAGGATGCTGAACTAAAGTTGTACTTATGAAGTAGTCATAGCAAGTTATGAAGTGTCAGTTCTCAGACTGTCATTACAACTGCTTCTAAAATATAGGATATTTGAATGGACAGTAATAAATAGTGACAACAAAAACAAAAGAAGAATTACCTTTGGTTTAGGACATGGATATTGGAAGAGGTGAACCTTACAGAAATCGTCCGCGACAGCCACTACCTTCTCACTGTGGGAGCGGCACAGTGCATTGATATCTGTGCCATCAGAGCCCTCCAACCACACACCTGAGCACCACAGAAACACAGGCAGGAGTTCAGCTTGATATTAATGATGTCAAACAATGAAAAGACAAAAAAAAAAAAAAACTCTACATGACATTTCTCACCCATGACATGGAAACCCAGCACGCATGTATAAGAAGCCCATTCTCTGTCTTTGCTCTCAAAGCGGTTCCTTAGCAGCTTACATCCTGCTGCAATGTCCCCTGTTGAAAGGATTCATCCCGAAAAATTGGCTAGCAGTCACAGTGAGGGTTTCAGTGCACTAAAACTTGTAAAACACTGTGCAATAAATAAATAATAATAAGAATAATAAATACATAAAAATGCTTAAAATCCACAGAATTCAGCAAATTCACCAAATGGTTTAAATAACCTATCTATCAAAAACCTTGAAAAGTTGTTTTCAGTTCTCATGGAGAACTAAAGTCTTTTTTTAAAATCAAAAGTTGCTCAAATTAAATATTGACTTTTTCATTTTTACTGCAGATACAGTGTCAAACATTTTACTATGAGATAATATTAAAGGCTGTTTATAACTGTGGACTATTTATTTCTCCTTCACATAAAACACCTATAGTTGACGGAATGCATCTTTATTTCATTGAAACTAATGTTTGCACGGTTCTGGATGTTCACTTACAGTAAAGAATCTCATAGTCGCCTGAATTAGACATGATGTACTTCCCATCTTTGGACCAGTCGAGGTGAGTTATGAAGCTAGAGTGTCCCTGATTGGACAGAGAAATAGATCAGTGGGACATTAAAGAGAACATTTATTTTATTCAGAATGCTCCTTTTTCTTTGGACTCAATTAATAATGAAATTTAAAATCAATCTATAAAATGATATGCTGTCTAGCCCATCATCTTGAGCAGGAAGTTCTACCAGCTCAACTGGAGAAGGAGGCCTTAGTGCATGGTTTATAGCAGGGATATCTAATTCCAGTCCTTGAGGGCTGTTGTCCTGCGTGTTTTAAATGTTTCCCTGCTTCAGCTCACATGACTCAAACGAATGTGCCATCAACAGACTTGTGCAGACCTTAATGACAAGCTGATGATGATCCATTCATTTGAATGGATCATCATGCTGAAGCAGGGAAACATCTAAAGCGCGCAGACAGCGGCCCTTGAGGGCCGTAACTGGACAACCCTGGTTTATGGGAGAAAAACTAAAGCATGTGTTTGTGGTAAGGAAAACATATGTTCACCAGTGGAACAGAGGGGTTTTAAATCGGTCTTTAATGAGAATGAAGGTCTTCGGCACAGAAGAAGAAGTTCTGCTTTGTATTAGTATGCACTCAGTTTGTTGGTCAACAAATATGACCACAACTATGTGATCTACTGTGTATTTGGAGCTCTGGTGACAACCTTCGCTGTGTTCACGAAGAAAACAAAATCTGTCTCCAAAGAAAATTCATTAAAAATCCCATGTCTAAGGATTTGATAGTACACTTACATTACACTTGCCACTGCGGGTGTAGCGGCGGCCACTCTCTGTCACATTGTAGATGTAGATAAAATTGTCATGAGATCCAACCGCTAAAAAGCTTCCATCTGACAAGACAAGAGTCCATTCACACAGTTACAGGAGCTTTCCACGGAGCGTGGGGTCGAGTTTTTAAGCCTTTGTTGCATGCCATCCTGTCTCTCTTTGTTCCCTGTCTCATATCTCTGATGCCCTATAAAGCAACAGATGTGCAAGATTGCTTTGCTATTCCTTAAGTTCTTCGAGTTTAATTCTGGTGTCATAATGAATAATAATAGGCTATTCACAGAAAATGTAACCCATGTACTGCTTAATGTATGGAGCCTTCACCTCATCGGTGACTTTGTGCCAGATCCATCCCCTTCTCGATGACAATGAGGGAGGAAAAAGAACTACCAACTTAAACTGTACATGCTTTGTGAGATAAATCTTATCAAGAGTAAACCATAAAAATATGAAATGAGTATTAACACAACTTTGAACTTCACTAGTCATCCCCTGCAAACTCCTCATGACCTTTGTTACAACGACTTTATCACTGTGCTAACTACAGGGAGAAAACGAAGAGAAAACCCTCGACTGACCCGGTGAATATCTAATGACAGAGAGCTGTTCGTTCCCATCGGTGGATTCAGAAATCACCTCCATGGTCACCAAGTCAAGGACCACCCACCTGTTAGTGTCATAGAAGAAGGTTAAAGAATACACAGTCAAACAGAGGCAGTAATGATAAAATACTGAATGAAAGGCAACTGCTTAACAATAGTAACATCAGTTTCATCCAAAGGGATTAGTTTAGGGTTTCTCATTCTCTTTTAAGTCACAAATTTGTACAGAAAAGGAAAGACTTTTGGTTGAAAACCCTGATGGATTAACTACTTCTCAAGATCACCCTTGATATTCTAAATGCACTAATGAATTTAATGAAGGTCATATCTTAAATAGATAATACCCATACGAAAGTATCTGTTGGATGGTTTTGTTAAGGCTACATCACTACAACTACCACTTAAAGAGATAGAAGCTGAAAATAACACATTTAAAAGACTAAGTTTATCTTTCAGCTATTGACTAACTGCATAGTACACCAAACCATGCTTGTTGACAGCAATTTCAAGAAATTAGACCATGCTTTATTTGAACAATTTTTCTCAACCCTATTAGCACTGCTGGTTAAGAATTTCTCTCCAGATAAGCCAATCTTCTGACATAACCACTAGATCAAGTGATTAGAATCTGAAAGAGATGCTTTTAATAATAAGTTTTGATCATAAGACTAACAAATCCCAGAATAAAACAGTTTTATTCTTTTAGCCTACTGATTTTACTATCTGTATAATATAAACATTTAAATGTTGTACTTGTATATTTGAAAAATTGAACAAACAACTAATGTTACAAGACCTAAGTCCTAAGTGGTGTTGCTCCTCAGTATCTTGCAGAACTTCTGCATGTTTACAAGCCCAGGAGATCTCTAAGGTCAGCTGATCAGTTACTTTTAGACGTCCCTAAATGAAGACTAAGAACAAAGGGAGAACACGCGTTTGCAACAGCTGGACCCAAGTTAGGGAACAATCTGCCTCCACACATAAGATTCTGCACAAGTTTAGGAACTTTTACATCTGCACTCAAAACCCACCTTTATTCTCTGGCTTTTAATTAGGTTTAAATTTGTCATCAATGTTTTAATTACTTTAGTTTTATCTTAAGGGATGCATTATATCATAGTTTTATATAGCCTTTTCTGTTATTTAGTATCTTGCTTTATTGTTGTTATGACCCTTATTTGTACAGTACTTTGGTTGTTTTTAAATGTGTTTTATAAATAAGCTTGACTTGACTTAACAAGACCTTCAGGATATAAATGTGAAGTATCTCAACATAGCTGTCGTTAGTGCATGAAGTTGCAGGTGTTGTGCTTTATGGGTATAGCACATACACACACACACAAACACAAGCACGCAGATACACACGTGTATACACACGTGTGGGTAAACCCTATGTAGTCAAAGTTGGGCAACTTCATATTACCCAGATGTGCTACAAACTTGTGGTGAATTTATTTTAATTTTTTTTTTAATTTTAGTTTGAACTGATGGAAGTGTGACTGCTGGGACTTTGTGGAACTTTACCTTCCTGTGCTGAGACCGACGGAAACTACTGATCCATCGGGGCAGAAATCAGCACACAACCCGTACTCCTGCTGGAGACACACATTAATCTCTTCAAATAATCATTTTTACTTTGTGTTCAAAACAAGGTTAGTTTTGGCAAACTAAATTTAGAAAGTTTTCGAAACTGCAACAAAAACCGTGATCTGTAATTTGTTGATGCCTTTGACAGTATTTAACCTTTACTTGTACAAGGAAAGTCATTTTCAGTGTCTTCTCTGACCAACTTCTATCTCATTTGTCATGCTCTTGAAACCAGAAGGTTGAACACAGATTAGACAGAAAACACAGAACGTTTTTTCCTTTTCCATGTTAAAGAAGTTGAGGAAACGTTTACTAATGTAGGTCAATCAGGATTACTGATTTTTCCTTTACTTGTGAACTGTCTGGTTAATAAAAAACTTGTTTTTTTTTTAAAGTAAATGTGTTGCTTTCTTAAAAATCAGATGTTTACATACACTTGGCCAGTGTTTGCTAGCATTTAACTAAAACTCTATAACTCTGTGCAACTTTCACTCAGTCAGTCCCTTGTGCAGTAAAGCAGTCAACAACATGATGCTGTAACGACTGGGGTCGTGTTCTGAGGCGTGCAAGGTGCAGAGCATATTTCACAACATCTTCCACTTGGGTCTTTGGGCAATCGCTGCTGCCTCGCTACCTCATATCAAGAGTGAAACTGAACCAAGAGACATACCGGCTCAGACGGTGGCTGGTCGAACAAGGTCTGCGTCAGGTGTGAAGGGACCAGAGCATTATTATATATGTATATGTATTTGTGTGTATAGGCCTACTGCAAAAAACCCGTAGGTGCATCATCATTCAGTAAGAAAAGCAATTCTCAAAATAAAATTGCACGAGTTTAGATTCAAGGTACATAATATTATAAAATCATGGGAATCTTTTATGTGTTTGAAACTTGCATTCTCAGGTACTATTGCATGCAAAAATGGCACTCTACCATTATCATTATAGCCATATGTGGACAAACATAAGAAAATGACTGAACTGTTGTATCCAGAAGTGCAACTTGCAACTGTGTTATGTAAGGAGGAAGTGCATATCGACGATGAACAAAAATGCTAAGGGATTAAATCAGCAGAAGCTTGATAAAAAGATTGAGTGTGTGCTTCACTGGCCTGCCAAAAGCCCAGAAATGTCTCAAAATCTGTCATGCGTTAGGATGGAAAGAAAAAAAATGATCACAATCACTGACTGCTTATTCTTGAATACGTTTTAGCTGTTCAACAAGTTCCTTTTGCAATGCTGAAGCAGTAAGCCCCCTCTGTTCATAAATCAATAAAATGTCTAATTCAATGGAAGCTTGGTCACAGTAAATTAACATATTTCAATCCATTCTTTTTATATGAATTGCTGGAAATCAAATTCTGGCTTTGTTCAGCTGAAGTGGTCGATGAAGACACTGAAAATAATTCCCTCTGTACTTGTGTCTGTTTAAACAAAAACAAACAAACAAACAATAAAAAGCAGATAAAGAATTTCATGAATGCATTTAACACAATAAATTTCAGAAAAAAAGTGTATTTATTAAATACATTTAAAATAACTAAGGTAAAAAGAAAAAGCTATTATTCAGGTGTGCCCTTTCAAATGTTTATTTCATGTTTCTAGTTCCTTCAGTGGCCGAGTAATAAAATGATTTAGAGGACACTTGAGGTTTTTCTGAAAGACCTCTAGGGTCAGAATGCTTTTGTTAAACAAAAATGAATTTATGTCAGACTGGGTTGAAGAACAAGGAGTCTGTGGCCATCGTGTCCTACCTCCAGGGTGAGGCACCATTCTAACTTGTGTTCCTCTTTGTTCCACAAACAGATCTGTCTGTCATGACCACAAGTGAGGAAGATGTTCTGAGAAGGGTGAGTAGCCAAACCCCACATCTCATCTACATGACCCTGAAATGCACATGAGAGCACACACACACACACACACAGAGGTGAAACATCAACATCACATCTATGCAATATTCACACAAATCCCCCAAACTTAAAGCTGTAGCTTTATCAGTAAAACATAGCTATCTGTTTTATATCAAAGATAGTACATAAAGTACATAAATTTTAACCAAACATATTGCCAGCCACCAGGAACATTCCTTGAGAAGTTTGATGGGAATATCGTTGCTCTCCGAGCCTAAAAGTCTCCGTGAAGAATTTCAGTTTATGATAAGGAACCTTCAAACTAATTAACAAACATACATTAAACTTTTTTGACAGAAAACGCAAAGTTTTTTCCTTTTCCATGTTAAAGAAGTTGAAGAAAAAGCTTTCTTCTGTCTTTTTTTTTGGTAGCATATAAATTGTCAACTCAATACATGTCTAACTTGTCCAGATAAAGAGCAGTGATGGAGTGATGTAGCTCTGATGCATATGCAGAAACAACAAGCCAAGTATAAATATGTACAAGAAAAGTTTTGCGTTGAAAATGTCGCAGGAAGCTTCCAAGCTGGAATGTCCATCAGGTTTTCCATAACGTTGCTCCAAGGCTAATAACAAAATCTTCCAAGCATTCACGTGTCACCTCTTTCCTACACCAGCTGCATTGGCTTCTTATTCATTACAGAGTGCATTTTAAAATTCTGGTTTTAACATATCGAGCTCTAAGTGATCAAGCACCGGCTTATATAAGAGACCTTTTGCAGCCCCACATCCCAAGTAGGTTCCTGAGATCATGTGATCAGGGTCTGCTAGTTGTGAAGAAAACACGGCTGAACGCTAAATGTCACAGTCTTTGCAGCAGCGGCTCCCTCCATCTGGAGCTCCTTCCTCTCAGCCTGAAATCTGTTGACGCTGTCATCTCTTTTAAAAAGCAGCTAAAACATATCTTTTTAAAACTTGCTTTTGCTTAGTTTGATCTGTTTTTACATTTTCTCCTGTGTTTTATTGTGAAGCACTTTGTGATTTTTATCTGAAAGGTGCTATATAAATAAAATGTTACTTACAAACACTGTCAGTAACATGTATTCTGTATGGGTTTCAGAAAACGGACAGACAGACCGATGAAAGTGGGGTAGGAGCGACTGCAGTGATGCTGTAATCTTGGACGTATGACTAAAGCAGAACCTCTGCAATCCAGATGTTGCACTGTTAGATGTACGTTTCCACCCATGGTCTCCACTGAGCGTCCACCTCTGTTACTTGCTGATGCTACATGTGACATCACCACTACGACATTGTTGCCAGGTGATAAACACAACAACCCCGGTGATTTAAACTGTGCCTACCATCCAAAACCTCCTCACTTCAAGTTTGTTTACATTTACTGTATTTGATTTTATATATTCTGCATATGTGCACAGCAAAAACATAAATGACCTTTGGGTTTAATAAAGTATTGTTTTAATTCAGATCATCCAAATAAATAAATATGAAGAAAGTAAAAATAATAATATAGTTTTTATACGTCTTCAGAGATAAGAAAAAGTAATTTAACCAAAAGTATTTGTGCATAGGAGGGTTAGATTTTTAGCATACCTGCACTATAGCCACAAAACCGCCTGAGAAAGTTCCTTGAAGAATGGCATTTCGAGTTGTACCAACCAAAAGCTCCTCCCCATCCACGTCTGCTAATGTGCGGACTGCTCCGAATTTCTCAGGAATCTAGAGAAATAATTGCATTATTTAAAGTATTTTGCACTTAGGTGAATACTGCTTCAAACTGCCTTCCAACGGTGCATATCTTGGACATGTACAGTTCTGGTTCACCTCACACTCTCTCTCAGGCGCTAGGTCGGCACTCCAGCGGATTATTTTACGGTCCTTTCCCCCTCCGCTGAGCAGAGCACCACCCTGAAGGGTGCACAGAGTGAATACGCTGCCTTCATGCGCTCTGGTCTGTCGCATGATCTGGTATGTCTCTTTTGGAAAGAAAAAAATGTAACCAACTTAGAACCAAGATAACTGGACCAAGGATCCAGTCTGCATGAAAAGATAATTGCAACTATTATTACTATCAATGTTATAAAGAATAATACTTTTTCACAAGTCAGAGACGATTGCTTTGGCTTCCATCTCCAACTTTAAGCATGTGGTTACAGGTCAGATGACCAAAGAAAAAAACCCAAAAAAACTTGCAAACTTCATGTTGATTTTCAATTTCCCACACTACGTGCCAATTCACTGCACTGACCTTTGGCTCCTTTACCAAGCGTTTTGACATCTGCAGCAGATTTGCCCCATGTGAGGATGTTCCCTTCAGAGTCTCCAGTCAGAACATCTCCAGTGAGGCTAAACACAAAGCACTGGATGAACTTGGGCTTCTTGTATTTCTGAAAGCAACAAAGAAAGTTCTTTACAGTATTATTTTTATCCACTGTTAGTGCAGGTTCAACATTTTCTATAATACTGATGCATCTAATATGACTGAATGTACACTTGGACATCCATCTCATGGGGAGTGGTAGTCTAGTGGTTACAGAGGTGGGTTTGGGCGTGGAGGACCCAGGTTCAATCCCTGGGTTAACCAAGGCAAGCCACTATGGGCCCCTGAGCAAGGCCCTTAACCTCTAACTGCTCCCCGGGCGCTTCAGCAGCCCGCTGCTCCTAGTTTAACTAGTGATGGGTTAAAAAAGCAGAGGACAAGTTTCAGTGTATTTCCTAAGATATGTACTGACAATATGTGGATTATCCTTATCCCATCTATGTGTTGATTCAGTAGCAACTTTCTGTTCTCTTTGATGATGACTAAAGAAGTTTCAAACTTCATCTTGAAGCACCTACTCAAGTCAGTACAATGAGGGAAGTTCTGTGAATTGAAGTGAAAATTAAATGCTGTTAAGATAGTCACATGAATAAGCTTAAAACTTTCTTACTCCAAAAATGCCTTGTTTCTTGGTGAACTGTCCCGCGGTGAGCGTCCAGAAGTAGACGTGGGATTTACCACAGGTGATGATGTTGGTGCTGTCACAAGGGTTAAATTCCACGGCAAACACAGCCTCGTTGGTACTCTGTATATCACCAGCACAGCAGACAGAAAAATGTTCAACTACATTGTATTTTTTTGAAAAAAAATTGACAACTGTAATTGCCTGTAGTCATGTAGATATACGGTATATTCTCTTGTCTTCTCATTTCGTAGTTCAATTTCATTTTACCAGGCATGGTCTCATTAGGCATGAGTAATGTAATGTTCATCATAATGACAAGTTAAGGATAACTGCAGTTATGTTGGGGGCCAACACAATTTCACTAAATGCACAAAGAAAGGATGTATCCGTGCGTCCAAACTTTTGACTGGTAGTGTATTATCCTGCTTCAAGCTCGCCAACGTAATACCACTGCATACCTTTTTACTGATTCCAAAAGGATCTAGAATTGTCAGTGGCAATGGGATTACGTGTGACAGGTTTGCTTTCTTGACATATGACTTCCTTCTTTTCTGACTATTCCTCATGTGGTAAAAACAAAAAAACCCAGAAAAAGTAGAATAACATTTTAAGTAAACAATCAAAGTGGCAAGCATAATGTAATTTTCACTTTAGAGCAGGCGTGTCAAACGTACGGCCCGCGGGCCGGATCAGACCGGTTTAATCCGGCCCCCGAGGTGATTTTGTAAAGTATAAAAATGAGCTGTAATTTTTCAATAAAAGAAACTGCTGTTCTAATTGCGTCCACTGGATGGCGCAATAGAGATTATGTTAAGCAAGCAAACCAGTGGGTTAGGCAAGCGCAGCCAGTCCAGATGAGCTGCTCTGTGTTTTGCCCGCGCTATTTATCACAGCTTCTACTTTGAAGATTTTGTGCTTTGGCATCCTCACTGCCCCACTACGTCTGTCGCAAAGAGAAAAGTGGACTCAGAGCGCTCCGAGAGAAATGGTCACCCTCCTGTTTATTCACGGAAGCGAATGGGAAAGCTGCATGCTTGGTGTGTTCACAGCATGTTGCAGTGCTGAAAGAATATAACCTTCGTCGCCACTGTACGAGTCTCCATGCAGACAAATATGACAACTTTCAAGAAGAGGGAAGGCGAATGAAACCTGAAGAAACAGCAGTCTGTGTTTGCTCAGCCGAGACATCAGGGACGCTGCAGCCAAAGCTAGCTACCTCACTGCTAATGAGCTGGCAGTGGCTTCAAAACCAGCTAGTGAGGGTGAATTTGTAAAAACATGCACGGTGAAGGCGGTGGAGAGTGTGTGCCCTGAAAAAGAGCCAGGATTTTGCAAATATCAGCCTGATAAGAAACACCATCACCGAAGAGTTCGTGGAGATGGTGCCAGTGACAGATACAACAGCAGCAGCTGATATTGTCACCACACTCCTCGGCACGCTGGACCGGGTCGGAGTGGACCGGTCCTGTGCTGTCAGCCTGGCTACAGATGGTGTGCCCACAATGATCGGGGAAAAAGCAGGTGTTGTGACAAAGTTCAGGGAGAAAGCGCAGTCTGCAAATGGAGGACGTGATTTTTGGACTTTTCACTGTATTTTGCACCAGGAGACTTTGTGTTCCAAGTCATTAAAGACGGATAACATCCTGAAGGTGGTCATCCAAACTGTTCATTTCACCCGATCCAGAACCTGAATCACCGTCAGTTCGACAGCCTGACGGTCAGCACATCCGTGGCCTGCTATGCCACACTGAGGTATGGTGGGTAAGCCCAGGTGAGTGCTGAGGCCTTTCTTTGAATTTCAGAATTCTCACATAGCTAATAATAATAATTAAATATATACTAATCCTCAAATAACTTGATGCACCATCCTTAAGATGTATTTAGGAGTGTTGAGGTGTTTTATGATTAATAGTGGTGTTGTGCTTGTACTATTTTGGACCGTATTAAAACAAAGAAAACAATCTGAAGTTGTCGTTTTTAACTTATATGCCATGATTTTACCGCTCCGGCCCACTTGGGAACAGATTTTCCTGCAGGTGGTCCCTGAGCTAAGATGAGTTGGACCCCCCTGCTTTAGAGTGTGATTTATACACAGAAAGCTTCATTCATGGTTGTGTTGTAGTTGAGATGAGATGGACGATAATGAGCTTGTGCTTGCCAGTTGGATTTGCATGTTTATAAAGTGTGAGTCTGTCCGGTGTTACATGTTCCCTCTCACATGCAAACACGCACTCTAAGGACCACATTCCAAAAACCATTCAGCAGGTTCTTTCTCAAACACAATAAATACTTGCATGCATTCCTGCAAACACAAACATATTTGCACAGATGGACAAATTTGCTCCATAACATATTTACAGTGTTGCCATGACAGCCATCTTTAAACAGGTCTCAAGAAAGTTCGGCAGTTTTGGGTTAAAGCCACAATCGATACCTGACACTCATGACTGCAGCCTGGCTTATGGCCATTCTCCTGCTCCAGGTGAAAATGCAATTGCTGTTGCGTGGACAGTAAAATGATGAAATGACTGAAAGTTTGTTGATCTTTTAAGTTGATGCACCAAGATGCATTTAGGAGTATAAAACCATGTCCCCCCACAGTAGTGACAAACAGTTGTTTTGGTAACTAATGAGGGCAGCTGCAACAAGCAAAAAGCACCTAATTCAATCCTATACTTTTAGTGTGTTTGTAGACGTTCACTGAAAGCATTTGTCTTTGTACCACCACCAATTCCTCTGAAGAAGTTGGTTTTAGAACAAGACTATTTGAAAACTCTTCTTTTCTGCCCATAACAGAAAAAAACTCGACAACTGTATAACTTATAATTAAGCTCGAATTTTTGAAAGCAGGAAGTACAGTGTTTCTCTAAAATGTTGTGTTCGCCTACTGTTTATGAATTTATACAAGTTGGTAACAGTAACTCTCGTGAATCAAGTGTTAGTTAGAGAGCTAGAGTGTTAGATATTGCTAGCAGATTAAACAGAGACATGCAGTACAGACAGCCATCCTGGAACTACGAGGACAGCTGATGGCTCTCTGGTCAAGCCTGGCATTCTAAGCATCTTTTTCTTGAATGATTTAATGATTTCCTGTGATAGGTATTGCAGAAAATGATATCCTCTGTCTAACTGAAACTAAATCTAAATATAAGAATATCGCATGGTCAGATGCAAGCTATCATGAGTCCAGAGAGGGCCAGAATGTTGGTTTGGTGGTTAGCACTGTTACATCACAGTGAGAGAGTTCCTGGTTTGACCCCCATCAAAGAGCCTTTTTGTGAGGAGTTTGCATGTTCTCCTTGTCCTTGCGTGGTTCTCTGGCTTCCTTTTTACAGTGGAAACACATGCATGTTGGGTTAATTCAGTGGTTCCCACTGGGAACCACTGCTGGGTTAATTAGTGATTGTAATGTGCCCATGGCAGTGCATGTATGGCTGTTTGTCTACATGTGGTCTAACAATGCACTGGGGACCTCTGCCTTTAGTCTGCAGACTACAGGCAGAGGGAAAGGGCTCCAGCAGATCCCTAAATAGCACAAAGCTGGCATAGGTAATAGATTGGTGACTCTAAGGCAGGGGTCTCGAACTCTGGTCCTCAAGGGCCGGTGTCCTGCAGGTTTTGCATGTATCCTTGAAGCAACACACCTGATTCAAATTTAAGATTGTCATCAAGGGCTACACAACTCTGTTCATGACACAGTCATTTGTATTGTGGTGTGCTGAAGCAGGGAAACCTCTAAAACCTGCAGGACACCGGCCCTCGAGGACTGGAGTTGGAGACCCCTGCTCTAAGGAGATACAACTTTGATGAAACCTGATGGCTTAAAGTTAGACCATTAACAGTAGGTATCATCGTTTCCACCATAAATTGCACGCAGCAAAATCATCCTAATACAGCAAGTGAAGCACAACACACTTTAACAACATGTATGGATAAATTACACACAGTAGCATCCATATAGATTTCCTGCTTTATGTAAATCAAATGATTACATCTGAACATGAAAAAACAAAAAGCATTAAAATATGATTTTAAATTCATTTAGACTTCACTTTACCTTAATCTCTGCATGCTTGATTTCCTTTGTGCAGTCCCACACTGACAGCATATGTTCGTTAGAGTCATCAATTACGCATAGGAACAATCCTGAGTCCTGAAAACATGAAAGCACAACAAAATAAAACAGGGGAAGGGTGTCTGATCCCTTTACAAAAATAGCCTTCACAAACCAGAAAACAAAAACAACTTCAAAAAAATCCATTTTAGGTCCATAATACTGAATGGTGTGTAGGATGCCATTTAAACTGTTTACTATTATTCTTCTGAATATGAAATTAATCTCCCATTGGGTATAAAGATGATGAAAGAAAATTCCTTACATTTGGGTTGGGTGAGTGGCTCCACCTTTTCTTTTTAAAATACACATTTACTGATGATATCACACATGGAGACTCTGACAACAGCTTGTAAATAAAATTAAAATATGAATGCTTCATTTGACAGACCTACGTTAGAAGTGGCAGCTCAGGAGAAGCCCCGCTGTGTGGAGCTGACATTTGGAAATTGAGTCAAACAAAATAATTTTATCACAAAAAGTCTGTTTTTTATCAGAACATGTGGTCTACATTAGCCTGGAAAATACACAGTTTAAACACACACATTAAAAAAAGCCCCATTGTGACTGGCAGTGGTAAATAATTTAATCCATCAGCATTAGCTGCAATAAAACAAAACAAACAAACAAACCAAAAAACAAATCCAGACCCTATCTTGCATGTATGATTGCATTCCACTGGTATGAATGAACAAAAATAAAGCCAAAAAGCTTATCCTGTTATGTGGTTGCTCTTTATATTTCCAGATATTTATTAAAGATAAAAAGGGTAAGGCATAAATGTAGATACATTTTAATTCCTTTTCAATTGTATATAATTGTACAAACAGCTCCAGTAACCTCATGAACATGTTTTTTTATGTTTCCAGTGGGAAAGAGTGAAGGGCTCGTAACATGGTGCAATTCTGAGGAAATTCCAAGTCAGTTTTATTATGATGAGAGTTGCTGTTTGTTTGTTTTTTTATTTTATTATGATGACAGAGTACAAATCCTATTTGTACTATAATTTTACTTTGTTAATTACAGTTTCTATCCCTTAATGAAACGGTAAGTGATTCTAACAACCTTGTAAAACTTGAGATATACTGTAAACAAAGGGAGAGACAGATTTCAATGTCCCAAGGTGTTTCAGAGTGGGAAGTAAGCAAATGGCTCTAGAGCCTAGAGAAAATTCCAACATACTCTAGAAAATGTGAAAAACCCATGCATACAATTTCAACTACATGAACAAAATTTGGCAAACATATATAAGATGCAAATGTCTCCATAAAGACCTCTGGCCCTGTACTGTGTGTGAAGCCTGGGTTTATCAGTCCTCATGTACAAGTGTCCAGAATGTTCCAGATGTTTTCTCGCCTCAGTACACAGGATTCAGATAAATGGTTCACCTCATCAATAAATCATCCTTAATGGGAGCTAGATGTGCACATTCAAAGCAGGCAGTGCAATGCCAGGACTAAGAGACACTCCCTAAACTCTTGCCTTTGGTTACAAATTTATAGTGACCAGTTGAAGTCAGGGGTGTCTAATTTCAGTCTTCGAGGACCGCTGTCCTGCATGATATAAATGATTGTGTCATTAACAGACTTCTGGAGACCTTGATGGCAAGCTGATGATGATCCATTCACTTCAATCAGGTGCCTTGAAGCAGGGAAACATGCAGGACAGCAACCTTCACCCCCTGATTTAAGGTGTCCTATTTGCACAGTCTTCTCTTTAGAATTTTAAAAAATTCAACTTGTTATATGTAATACATTTAAACTACACAAATTAGGAAATGCAAAACTGAGATATTTTTTAAACAGTATTGCAATGGTAGCTGAATTTTGTTGTTTTTTTAGGTGACAGATGATGCTCCTGTAACACAAATAGGAACTTTATATGCTTGATCAGCACACTAGCTTTAAGATATCTAGAGGTCAACATTCACTTAGAATGTTTGACCTAGTGGCTCTGGGGTGAAAAAGGCTCATGATTTTAAATGACATGTTTACAGGGAATAATCCATTGTTCCGGTTACTGACGGAAATTTGGAAAAGATATGTAATTTACCCATTTAAATGAGACGGCCGGTCAGGCTGCAGTGGTGGCTTCACTTCAGTCTGGATGAACTGCATTTCCAGTTAGCTGGTAAGCTCAAACACCTAGTCCTCATTTGAGGTTAAACTAACAAAAGATACACATTTCCTTTCTTTTGTGTTTTAATTTACTGCACTCCAAGTCCTGTTGGATAGTTTTCATATGGGTTTTTAGGGATTTTCAAGTCGATCACAAAGGTAGAGAAGTTGACTGTTGGGGATTTCCACCTGATTTGATCAGATCAAATGTAAAGTTATATTAACCCTTTATGACCGATTTTCAAAACGCCTGTAGAATTTCAACCAACTAAAATAGAGCAATAATTCTTTTTGCGTGTTAAACAGGAAGAGTTACACTTGCATGTCTTGCATTTAGTGTGCCCCAGAGTGTTTTAGTATTCCTTTAAGTCGTTTGGAAAATGAAATAAAAATCCAGTAAGACGGCGCACACGTGTTCACAGCGTTGAAATACACGTCATCACGTTGCATCAGTTCCCGCGAAAAAAAGAAGTGACGTCATTCACGCGGGAAAGTCGTCTGTGTTTACGCTCTTTCTCTAGCTTTTTTTTCACAAGTTTTCACGAAAAATTACACAGCGAAAACCCACACACCATACAACCACTTCATACTTTCTATACAAGTCCACACACACGCATATTTATGGATGCAGCAAAGTCCGTGCTCGCGAGACGGTGTACAGTAACTGTGGTTGTGGAGCTGACCACAGCACCGGATAAAGACACAGTTTCTGTCCGCTCGATCCCAGATTCGGCCGACTTCACTGAAGAGGTAGATCCTTCCCAAGACATGTAAAAATATATTACTGAATTATTGTTTGTTTTTCAGTAGCAGAATAGTAGGGAAAATATATAACTGTAAAAAGATTTTTGGGGTTATTTAGTGTACTTTTTATAAATTAACATGGTCTTATACAAATATATTTATGATCACAAGTATCTGGCACACATAGATTTGATTGCACTTTGGTAAATAGTTTATTTTGATTTACATGTTGTCTTTTTGCAAATTTTGCACAATGTGCATTTCATTTTCGTTTTTGTTTACTGTTTAAAAAATTGTATATCTCAAAAACTAAAATATGAATTCATTCCAAATAAATTTCCTGTGGTTTGAAAGGGTTTTGTGCAACTTTTTTCCATTGACAATTTTGAGGGATCTAGCTATGGGATTTCTATATTTTGAAAAATATTTGTAAAATTAAAAAGCGCTTTAAAATTTTTTTGTAGTTGTTTGCACTTTTTTATCAATTTAATTAGTTATTATAGACTTATTCTATACAGATTATTAAAGATTTGCTTATATGGGTTGTACTGATGTATAGCAAATAAAAATACCCCATAAAATGGCAGTACAGCATGCAAAAATGTAAAAAATATGCTTTGGCGAACTTGTTCTATGGTATAAAGGCAGTTCCCACATGTCTGCCTGCTGGCAAAGCCTAATGTGCTTCAGTCCTGAAATCAGACTGAGACATCACTTTAAAAATACATGATGAGAAATTTTCTCTGAGGGAAGAGTTGCAGTAAAATGCTGTTCAATTAAAAACGAACTCATTAGCACACCTTCCTGGAATCATGACGCTTACATTTCCATAAAACAGAAGACAGAAAAAAAAAACAAAAAAAACTTATGCATTATAAATTACACTTGAGCGTGAGATAAGCCTCTTTGGGAATGGATGTTAAGAGAAAAGTTGAACATTTTCAAGGAATTATGCTTTAGATTTAAACCTTAGAACAGTCAAACAATTATTCATTCATCACAGACAATTAATTAGGTCATTTAAATATCTAGCTTGAAAACAAATAGAAAAATGCTGCTTTTATTTCATATTATGGAGACAAGATTTTTTTTAAAACAATGGTACTTGTGAAAAAGCATCACAGAAACACTGAATACACAAAACAATGTTTCCAGGGTATAATTAGCAGAGTAGACTGACTGAATGTGGGACTCGAGAGAGATTTTCTGTCTGCCCGTTTCTCTTACGGTGAGAACATCTTAAGTAGAAAAATAAAAAGTTGTGGTTTTGGTTGCTGGAAGCTCTGACTTAGAAAATTGGGATAATTCATGTTATCAATACATCCCATGTGGACCTTGTTTGATGTCACTGAGTGAATATTGAGTGTGGTATTGAAAGTTTTTAGAAAAGTATTATTTTATCATAAAAGATTCAGCTAATAACAAAGGTAAAGATTTGAGTCATTTTTATCCGTCATATGGTGCATGTCGCTAAAACAAATCATTTAGTTGTGTTATATTTCAACACTTTATTTATGCAATTAGATTACCACCCTGTAATAAATTAGTGAAGTGATATTTGGGTTAAAACTTCCTAGAAAATCACGCCAACATTCATCCATATTTTGACTGTTTTTTTTTGGACCACCGCCTGTGAAAAGTAGTCAGTTGTTTACATAAAATATTCACCATTTTCAGCAAACAAGCTCACATAAGATTGATTTGTGTACAATGAGGCTACGAGCTTGTTTACAAAATGACTGCCAGCAGTTTGATTTTTGGATACAGTCAAGCATATGGACTGAAAAATCCGAACAGCAAGTTGAAAGCTGTACAAATCATTATGTTTTGATCTTTTCCCCACCTCTTTTCCTAAAATAAATTTATAGCAACAGTTTATAACAAAGTAATGCACTTTATGCAGAAATAATTCAAAATTTAAAAAGTTAAAATAAAAATCACTTATGTTCAAATTATATTTAGAATCGGACCAGCTGTTTGTAATGGACACATAATCCAATTCATTCCAATTCATTACAGCTTAGTCCAAAATTCAAAGTTATTCCAAAATTCAGTGTTTTGCCAATTCAAAAAAAATAAAAATAAATCTTAAATAAAGACCCCAACCGATTGCATCAAACTTTAGTACAATCTCTGGTCCTGAGCTGCTATAGTAATTTCTGCTTAGAAAATTTAATGGAAAGCATCGGACTCACAATCAAGTGTCATGGTGCTAGTGAAGCTAGTACTGATCAATCATCCCTTTAAGTGTGGATCAGGGCTGTGATCTGAGAACCACTGACCTTTTCATATTTGTTCTAAAGTGCAGAAAGCAAAAGGATTCATGCTTCTCCCCCCAACATAATACTGTGCATGTAAATATGTCAATCTTCAGGAAAGACCTGGATTTTTGGATGAGAGCACATCATTTTTGTTTGGAAATCATTTCATATTGTTAAGAACTCCCTCCTACCTCCCTCCTACCTCCCTCCCGCCCACTTCTCATATTTGCCAATGCTAACAAGGTTCCCAAAATAAACATGCAAATGTGAGCTTAAGGCCTACTTTTTCATCAGTGCCATGGCTTTTGAACAGTAGGTGTTAAAGATTTCAAAGGTCTTATAGCATGTTGACGTCAGCGTCTTAATTTAATCTACTAAAAGGTTTACATTATTTGATTACTGACAAAATAAAGCATATCACATTTAAGTACTGTATATCTGCTGTCAGTGCTGGTCTTTCAAATCAGCAGCCACTTTCAGAACCTCACGAACCTACAGTGCTGCACCCCAGTAGCAAGACAGATTAATATCAGCAAAGTGATAAAAGATAAACGCAACAATACAAAAGGTAGTTATCAATTTTATAATATTTTTTCCCTGTTACATCCCACAGTCACTCAACTACACTCATGTACCTTGTTGAAATATAGCTATATTTTTATAATTTTGAGGTCTACTTGATTCAGGTAGATCTAAAGTAAAGACACGTGGAAACAAAGAAGCATACATTATGTGTTAGCAATCAAATATTAATGAAATGTGCATTAAAATGGTGTTAATGCTGATTTGTGTCATATATGCCCTCAGGAGGGCATGATTTATGACATTCATAATGTGATTTGAATTGAGCTTCACATTTTTGCCAGTTACACAAACGTAAAAACATATATTATATGAAATTATTTTTTCAAAAAGACCCGGAGGAGTACATTTTCAAGAGGTGTGGTAGAGCTGGCTGTCAAACTCAGTCATGCCACCTCACTTCCTGTTCTTGTATGTCAGCGTCACAGCACTCAGATATATAGAAACAGTGTAAAAATTGTAAATCTATAATAAAACCAGAACTAAGTACCTTAGATTATAGCCTAGTTTTATTTTTAATTTTTTTTTTCCACATGCGAGCTGACAATAGGGCAGCAGAATAGTCTTTTATTAATACATATTCTATATACTTATTCATACATAAGCATAAAATTAGTTCTTTAAAACAAAGGGATGTTGGACATTTGTGGTTGGAGTTCAGTTGTCCAAGGAAGAGACACCTAATAGCCAAGCGAGGGGCCAGAGATCAACAACGAACTGTTAGTTAATCATCTAATGCACCATCTGAACAACAAACTCTCAATGTGTTACTTTAATTTGTGTATACCTTAATTTGATTTGTGTATACCTTAATTTAAAGGGTTAATACACGATGTCAATCCTAATACAGCTGCAAATAGTTATTTTTATGTGAAGGTATAACAGTATAATTAAGTTCTTACCACATAATGTACATGTGATGCGTGTACATGTATTCTCTGTTGTGGAAGCTCGTTCTGCCAAGACACCATGTCAGTGCAGGCGAGTGCTTGCATAAAAGAGGGATCTTCCACATTCCTTGACTGAACACACCATCAGGAAAAAAGTCTTCCATGATGGTTGAACTGTTGTATTTTAGGTATTGTCCATATGTGAAATATTTCAAATAACGTAGATATAAATTGGATACATACATTTGCATCTGATCTTGATCACCATCTGAGTGGACAAATCAGATTTTCAGTTAATACTACTCATCGTCCTTGAAAATGTGACAATTGCGAATGATATAAGAGCAGGTTGACATTATCCATCTATTTCTTTTCTCCATTAAAATTTGCATAATCCTTTGCTGACCTCCAGGAAGGCTTTGGAAAGTAATGACTTGGGTAGTATCTTTTATTTTGCCTGTGAACATTGCACTTGCATTGGTTATAATTACACTGCTTTTCCCCCCCTTTCTGCATAACTTTTTTAGAGTCAATAGCCAAAGTTATGTAATCTGCACATAATTTCCCCAAATATTAGCCAGTTTAAATGTAGATCTTGGATATGGGTCAGTTTAAAATGACGATGTGAGCTAAAAAATAATCAAATATAGGCAATAAATTGGAATTAGCTGCCAAGACCTAGAGTGTAAATGCAGCCTTAAAGTTAGTCTGGCCAGCCATTCTCATGCATGTCGCGAATACTTTCCCTGGTGAAATGGGTTTCGTACCCCTCCTATTCGCACTCATTTACACCAACACAGACTGTAACAAACTGACTACACAGCTGTGGGGACTTGCTTTGTGTGATGACACATGCAGGAGCATCCAACAGCCACACTTCAAAACAACCAAGTTGCCCACAGAATTCCTAATACCACTTTTGATCAAGATGCTTTTACCTCAAAACAAACAACAGTCATTTAAGCATTCGTAATCCACTGCATTTCATTTTCACTGTTGTTTGTTGACTATATCACATTTTTAATTTCTCCTAACCAATGGCATCCAAAGGCAGTTTCTTCCATATCTTGGGTATCATCTCCAGGTCAAATCCAGGGTTACCAAGCCACTTCTTTGTGTCAGAGGAAGAAAAATAAGATGTCTGGTCAGCCTTAAAGTGTCAGAGTGTGTTGCAGACTGTTGGAACCGGAGTTAAAATAGTTTTGAATTTTTAATAGCTTTTGCTTTTAGTTTCTTTGATTATTTCAGTTTAGTTTTCATGAGTTTACCAAGTATATCAATAGTTTTAGCTTTAGTTTAGGAAAACTGTATAGTTTTAGTTTTTGAGGTGTTGACTTAAAGATATTGACAAGAGAAATTCGAGGATAAAATAAACCCATCAACAAGCCCATACAGATTAAAGAAAAAATTAAAATTCTTTATTCTTGTCCTTGTGTATTTAGAAAAATGAAGTGCCAAAAGTAAAAAAAGTGCTGGTGGTCAGAATGCAATGCAAACATGGATGTCAGACATCAAAAAACAAGGCGAGAATCGAATATGAAAGCAAAGTTCATTTTACTCATAGGTCTGTTTTGTTTCAGTTAGTTTTGCATTGTTAATTCTAGTTTTTATTTCATTTTCATCTTGTGAAAAATCTTTTTTTTAAATTTCAGTTAACAGGATTATTGTTAGCTTACCGGTAGTTTCAGTTTTAATCTCAGTTTTCGTTAACTGTAATAACTCTGCTTGGGACGCTTGGGTTATACAGAGTAGTCTGTCTGTTCAAACTGTGTAAGGATTGCTACTTGGAAAAAAAAAAATAGAAATGATGGAATACAAATGGAAGAACCCCAGTGGTCAAATAAAACTTGTGAAATAACAAACTTAAAGCAGGTCTCTGGCTGAGACACAAATCATCTTGCCTTTTCTGTATCACACAGCAGTAGGAATAACAGTCAGGCATACAGTGCCTCTTCTGCTCAGGGAATGCTGTGGTGGCTGGATCCAAAAAGTTTAAAAGAATACCAGTATTCTTTGTGCTTTGGCCTCTACATATTCAAAATAAAATATTTTTCCAGACCTAAAAGGAAGACTTCTGCAAAAATCACAAGGCAAAATAGTCTCCGTTCACTTTAACATACTATTTCCTAACTTGCACAAGTATTGTATCAACAACACACTACATGGAAATGAGCAGTTACACGGATGACGCAAAGCAAATGAAAGTTTGCTGTAATGTTGAAACAGCTTGAGGTTGCCATCTTGCCAAAAAACGTGGAGAAAATACACAGATCAGTCTTTCCATTGTGTTTAGTTACTTTTTTTTTTAACATGAGTTCTCCATTTTTATGAGTTGTGAATATGTTCATTTTGACTGATATGCTAATCCTTGGTGATAATATAAAAATAGAAAATTGCCAAGCTAGACATAGTTGAGATGAGGGAATTAAACAGGAGGCATTTAGCATTTTAATAGGTGATTTAAACAATGACAATTTGCCATCTTGAACAATTGCACTAAGGGATTTAGAGGTTTGAAATAGGAAATAAGCAGGATGCCTAAGACATCCAACCAGAAAAAATTAAATACAAACAAAAATAAATGTTAACTGTTGATCAGATGAAACAGGTTATCTGTTCAAATATATTATTATTTGGAGTTTAATTGAAATCAATAAAGAAGAAACAGACAAACGATATGCACTGCTGCACCTTTAAAAACGAGTTTATATTTCATGGCTTTGATTTTATTTTTTTCTCAGTATGGACGAACCCACTATCACTGTCTTTTTTTCTTGGGTGTATGTATTAAAACCCTGGCAAGAAAACATAGCTCATGTCTACTATTACCATGGTAACACCTCTCATAAATGTGGAGCCAGAAGCAGGAAGAAAAGAAAAAAAAAACTAGTTGTTGACTCATTTTAGTCAAACTGCTGCCGTGGGTATTTATCAAATGATCTTTCATTTGCATTATATTATCTGCATCAATTCTGATCGATCAAACATTAAAATAACTGCCACTTGATGGCATAAATGACTACAACTGTGAATTATTCAGGGATAAATTTGCACATTTGATTACTTCTGTTAAAGCTTTGCTGACGCAAAACATTTGGTCATTGATTTGCTTCATGTATTTTCTTCCAAAGTCCATCTGTGCAGATGGATGATTTAGAATTACTACTTCATAAGAAATGTACTTGTGACTGTGTTTTATCCATATGTCATGCTTGTGTATTCTGATGACAGAATCAAACAATTCTTCCAAAAAGAAAGAGAGAACAAAAAGGTTTCTGCAATACGCTCATCCCCATGAGGAAGGCAGCTATTTCGATTGTTGATGGTTTGCTGTGGGCTTAAGGATAAGCTGAAAGCGCCTGTGTGTATGTGTGTGGCTGACTCCTTCAGCCTGTTTATGTCTTTTTTTTTTCAGAAGACATTGCCAGCGGTATTAAAAGAATTTGATATGACAAATTGTATCATCTAAATGAAGACCTCAGCCTCTTAAGTTTCCTTTCCTGTTCTTTTTTCTCACAACTTCACTATGGAGAGCCAACTCAGCGATTAAATTGTCACTGCATCGTCAGACCTTGACAGGCTGCACTAATCCACAATGCTGTCGCTCCTCTGCTGATCCATGCTGCTAGGGGGGACGTTCTTCAGGCTTAAATCCAATGGGCCATGTCCTCCACTGTTCCCACCCAGCTGCTATACGGAGGCCACACAATTGTAAACGTGGGAGCTAAATTACCTGTTCCCAGACTAACCCAACACCTGGCCTCAGGTCTTAGTTGAGTCACCACATTCTGTTTCTGATTCAGGTAGAGATGAATCCTCTGAGACATGGGCTCAAGTTGTCACTAAGAAGTGGTTTCTTAGTCAACTGACTCAACATGAAGTAAATGACCATGTGATAACCAAATAAGTGTTCTTGACACTTAAACCCCTGGGCAAGTAGTTTTTATCCTTGCTGAGTACATTTTTACAAATAAGTAGACTTGGACAAGGGTGTGTACATAAAATTTAATCTCAAATTCAATCTCTAATCTGTAGTTCAGATTCACACCAAAGTTGCATGAATTCTTCCTTTACCCATTTTTTTCTTAACCAAGTTACATAAAACTTGTCTGGGTATAGTTTTTAAGTAATCTTGCTGATAGACAGATGTAAGCTGAACTCAACCCAAAACCACCAGGGTAATCCTCATTTTTCAGACTGCAGGGTGCAAGGCAGTCAGTGACCTCAACAGACACCATGAGGAAATTTCTCCTGGTGATGTCACCGTAAAAGTTCATATCACCAAGCAAATGGAGAAAGCTTGTTGCCAAGGGGCAAAGCGTGCCTTCCGATGTGTAGTACACAATGTGAAGAAAGGTTGTATTTTAACCCAGACCATGATTTTTTTTCCTGACCTGACGAAGACTTTTGTGTTGCATAGACCCAGCTGCACAAATAGAGACTGAAAATAAACAAAGAATTTAAAAAAGTAAAATGACAAACCAAAAATGCAGTAACCATCCCACAGAGGAGTAAAAAAAAAAAAAAAGAAACACCTTCTCAGTGAAAATCCTAATCCTGCGTCATTCCTCTGACACCCAGTTGCAGTTTTTCTTTTTTCTTTTAATCATCCAGCAAGATGTAAATGTAGGTCACCACCCTACTCACTGAAAAATTACAATAAAGGGTTACCCTGAGTGTTAAAATGAGACAAGAGGACTCCCGATGAAGCAACAATATGCGACATATTGGGGAGTAGAACTTGATGAACAGACTGTCAACCAAGCTGCAAAAAACTGTAAAAATAAACAATGATAAAAGATGAGAATAAGCTATGATCTTGATTCTATTAATTAGAAGTGAAGATAACCAAAAGAAATTAGGATCTGATCCAGAGTATAAACAGGCGCTTCACACTCCCCAACAAGCGTAATCACAAGCCACTAATTATGTCCCTTTTTTTAAAATCACAAACAAGAATGCCACAGCAAAATTTTACATCATGCCTTATTGAAAATGTGATTTAGATTATAAATGTTCATTTTAAAAAAAGTACCCAGGTAATCAAGTGAAAAGCATGGTCATTTCCTCACAGTACTATACAGTAAAACAGCCATTTAGAATCGGATGAATCGCTCCCTGCCGGGCATTAGGGGAAAAAAAGCAAGTTTGGCACTTTTGCATGAGGTTCATTTTTCACACTCAGGGGCATCTTACACACTAGTGGAACACAAATTCCCTCCATGACTGGGGAGTCTTTCAAAGTCAGGCATTAGTCCATACAGCCATCCATCCTTTATCTCCCCCGACCACCTCTTCTAGCTCCTCCGGGGGATGCCAGTGTGTTCCCATTCATATAAAAAACATAAAGGACACCCTCTTTCAATATTTAGGTTGATAATAAAATTCATCTGCTCCTTAATGGGTTCTAAGATAAGGTAAGAACAACCTTAGGTATCAAAATAATGGAGAAATATTAAAGCATTTCATTAACTGTTTTAATAAAAATGCAGTTTAAATGCATGGAATTACATGCCATGATAACTGTTTTCTATATGATGTTATCAGCTATGATATAGTCATGGAGTCATGGAGAGAAAATAATTTTGTTAGTTTGGAGAAACTTGTTTCCACATAACTCTCTTAATTAATGTCGCTTCAAGGAATAATAAAGTATTTGAATTAAATTTGAATTAATTTGGACTTGTTGCAATGACCCTTAAGAGGGGTTCCAATGACTGTCAACCAAACTGCAAACAACTTCCAGGAACCCCTCTTAAGGGCTACAACAAGGGTCATTGCAACAAGGTGATTATTTTACTTTGAAACATTGTTCTAGATTTATTAGTATATTGGCAATCATTATCCTGATCCACTGTCACTGTCCATGACCCAATTTCACCACTTCCGACCAAGTATTAGCAGCTAGAGAGCTTCACATTTGGGTCTAGAATACTTGTGTATACAGATGAGTTTATGGTCGACTCAATAACTGCAAGGTCTCCAGGTCCTGTCCATCAATCCCTTGACACCATTTTTGGTTTTTGCTAAACGTGGGGCTCTTGTTTATTAGAATCAAACATCTTCATCATGTTTCTCCAGCCCATGTGCCTCTAGAAGTCTTGTGCTTTGGTTACATGCAAGTTTGCGAATGATACTCTGTAAAGTCATGTTCTTTGTGAGAGACTTGTGAGAGAGATGAGGCTTTGTCCTAGCAGCCTTTTCCAATTACACTGTCATGCCCTTTCATCCTGCTTTGGTGGCACGGTTGTTGGCTTTTTGGCGCAGTTGCCTTGAAGTGGGAAGGTCCCTGGTTCAGTTCTTGGCGGTATGAGGTTTGCTTGTTCTGCCTGAGCTTGTGGGACTTTGTCAGGGAAGGCATCTGGCATGAAACACCTTGCCAAATCTGTGTGTAGCTGGTGTGTAATTTTTTTTTCATTTTTTACATTTAACATCCTAACTGAGTCCAGTAGCATCTGAAATGAAGCTCTTGGTGTTTTCTCTAATTTTTTTAACATTACAGAGTCCATCGCTGAGATGAACCTCCTGGGACTTCCACTCCTGGAAGAGCAACTATCTTAGTTTTCTTGAGACTAAATGGGATGTTGACTGATTGAGAGCAGTATCAGTTACTCCTCTTTAATTATATCTGTCTTTTCACCACCACATAGACCAGCAAACTGCCTAAATTTCTGCTTTCATAACGGTGTTCACAGTTGTTCATGATCACTTTTTTCTACTGAAATTCATTAGCAGAACCTGGCTGCTTCTCACCATCTCATCTATTATAAAAGTAGGTTTATGTAGTTTTACATACACTGTTTTGACATTTTGGCTTAGTCTTTGTAATTAAACAAATAAGCGATGAGTATGCCTAGACCTCATATTGAAGATTTTTTTCTTTCGTACTATATTTCTTATCTACATACATATTATTCAAGGTGGGCAATTCAAATCCATATCCACCAATTTTGTTCTGTCTTTAAACATATTTGGATCATACAGACCCACCACCTAAACACTGCAGATGGAAGACTGGCATGTCCATATGTTCTAAATAGAGATTTAAGACTAAATAAGGCATGGGACTGACATGTTATCAAGAAAATCCACCCAACACCTGGACAGTTAAATCTTCCACAAGATTATCACTGCTTCACATATCCATCTTAGTTTGAAAAAGAAAAACTTTATTTACTATAATAAACTTTTCATCCATTCATCCATTTTCTATACCCACTGAATCCATCCACAGGGTCACGGGGGTCTGCTGGAGCCTATCCCAGCTCATAATGGGCAATAGGCAAGGGTTTATCACCAGTCCATTGCAGGGCCACGAATACAGACGAAATAAACTTTTCATTTTTGACAAATTCAGATCAAAATACAGAACAGGCAGCACTGAAAAACAGTGATTGTTTAAAATGAATGTTCAAAGTTCACGTACATAACAACACTCAGGATTATCAGAAAGAGCCTAAAAAGCAGTTAATCTGGGCTAATATTAAGACTCTAATACACAAACTGTGAATGCTCTGATAGTCTTCAAAATATACTGTAGATTGCAGTTTCATACATCATGATGCTTGTTTTCCTTCTGAACAATGTCAACAAAAGCTTTTCTTTGACTCCCTCCTGTAGTCCAGCATCGTGTTTGGGTAAATGCGTACTCAACATTGTCTGCAGGAGTTTGTCTCCCTGTGGCCCTGTGAAGGGCTGGTAACTTGTTAGGGGTGTGCCCCACCACTGGCCCGATGGCAGCTGGTAAACGCTCCTGTCCCCGTTGTGACTCTTAGGAGGACAGAAAAAAAAAAAATCATGTTTGCAACGCCTAAGAGACTCACAAACAAGATGACAACCAACACATACATCAACACAGCATCTCCTTCCACTATCTCTTTGCCCCATCAAAGCACCCAAAGTAAATATGGAGCATTTGATTGTAACCGCTATGAAGAGACTGTATTGGATTTGAAGGCGGTGGCGATGGCAGCAGTGGTGGCAGTGGCGGTGGCGGCGGTGACGGCAGCAGCACAGCCTCAGTTAGTCGCCAGCAGCACTTTACTTGTTATTTCATTTTGAGCTCAGCTGGTGAAGGAAAACAGCTGCTTCTCATTACTGTTGTTGGGGCTAAATTATTTTCAGCAGTGGACACGGCCAGCAGAGTCCATACAGCTACATCATCACACTGAAACACAAAACAACACTTTGATATCTCTGTAGCCATCATATGCAGATGGGACCTCTCTGGAGATTGTTCTCAAGGACTGCCTCCTGTGTCTTTGTGTGTGTGTGTGTGTGTGTGTGTGCATGTGCATGCGTGTGTGTGTGTGTTCCTTCTCTGACGTAATGTTCACAATAGGAACATGTGCTTATGTGGTTTGTGATTGCATGTATGACATTATTAGAAACAGCATAGGACAAAGCTTTCTCCAGCCTTGGGTGTTAGATGTAAACTCTTACAGATCAGTCTTCGTGTGCAGTGAAGACCATCAAATACACTCTGAAACTATAGGGTTGTCATCTGCGCTCCACCAGAGGGCTCCACTGATTTTATCATCACAGGTACAGACATCATGAAGAAAACACATTTTTTTAGCCCACCTCTCTCCCTTTGAAACTATCAGTATGGGTTTCTTAATGCTAAGTTGGTAACATTGCTACATTTGTGGTTACTGTATAATATATGTGCAGAATAATTAGAATAACCTTGCCAAGAAAAATGAAAAAGAACTTTGGTTAAGCTTCTTTAGGCAATGATCTCCATTTTGTGCCATTATATTTGTTTTTCACTGTCTTAAAAGCATTTGTTTTGGTATTCTACAGGATAACTATCCAGGTGTATTGATGGAGCAGTCCTGAACTGATTTTAATTTCATTAAGTTAGGTGACAAATGCAAAGAAATGATGAGCAAAACAAATCTCATCACTCCACCTGAACCAGGCTGCGATCAGCTGTCAGGCAACAGTTGCGACAACGATTACTACAAAAAGATGGTCTTAGGATGGAAAATGGGATTATTTTGTTACTGCATGAGCAGTTAAATACATCTAAGCTCATTTTAATGATTTAAACAAGAAAGATGGATTATCTTCATTTACGTGTGAGTAAATACAAATCTAACCCAATTTATTCAAATAAATAACATAAGCAAATGTATATGCAGTTACCTTTACTTTCTAATAATATGCAGTTATAAAGATATATAAATACATGTTATTCTCAGTCTCTCTGTCAACATGTATTTGTAAAAGCTTGCACAGTCACCCGCAAGTGTCCACAGTGGTTTACATTATGAAAAATAAAGCATATCATACAGTAGAATTTAAAAATTAGAAAAAAATTAAATATATATAAAAGGATAGCTTTGCAGTACTCTACATTTAAAGCAAATCTAAAATGGCATGTTTGGAGTTTGGATTTAAAGAAAGTAATGTCTACAGCAGTGAGTGTCACATGATCAACTTGGTGTTTGTAACTTGACACTTCTAAAATATGATACTTGGATGACTGTACTGACCTGTTATATTCATGAAGTTTTAAATCAATTCAAAAATAAATAGGGAGCCAGTGGAGAGTGTGAACCGTGCATTACAGTATGTTACATAGACCTCACAAAAAGCCACCGGGAGTGCTGATTCAGACATGTCAAACATGATATACTGTCGACTTGTCGTAGTCAGTTTGAACGAAATGGATCAGTCTGTCTTTCACCCAGCTTAAATCCCAGCCATCATATCTGTATTTACTCTAGTAACTGTTCGGCAGTCCATCCTAGAAAGCTATAGAATAAATGAAACTTTGCATGTGTTCTGATAGAGTACTCAACTGAGGTTGTAGTATGTAGTGAGGCAAGTCATTTTAAGCGTGTTCTTTCATGCTGCATTGAAGCATGAGGGGTTTGTCCAGAAAGCAGCAGTAGATGGATGTCAGCATTCAGGTGCTGTCTTGGAGTCTTTTTTTTTAAAACAAATTATGAGGGCAAAGGTGCTCACCTGCTTTCATTGTTAATCCAAAGATGAGGTAACACCGAAGACTCCATGGGGTCATAAAGGGTATCATCCTTATCTGCATTCCTCTCTGTGTTTTCATCAGTTTATTTATTTTTTTTTTAAAGTTTAATGACCCTTTTTAAAAGAAAATTGGGTGTTAAATCAGTTAAAGAAAATACAGAAACAGAAGGCAAAAAGTAGAAAATGCGTTGACACGAGTTGGAACGAGGTGGTAAAAACATTTGCACAAAACAGAAATTGTAAGCATCCTTTACCAGATCCCAGCACAAAAGAAGTTTTCAGTTTTAACAGTGACAGACTCACCAAAAAAAGCTTTTACTTGTATTTGAGGCACTTTGTCCTTGATTTCAGACAGACCAAGACAAAAGCATTTCTCTTTTCAGTCAGAAACTGTAGATTTTAGCAGCAGGCAGTGGCAGATTTAATCATGTGATGGTAATTAAGGTGCCATTAACTGAAAATGCTGCTGCAAGCTGAGTCATTTTAAAATGACTGTCTTGTCTTGTGAAAAGGAGCATTAATATTGGCTTTTATGACGACACGCAGCTAGTTCCAATCTAAAAGATCAGCATCCTGACCTCATTCATGTAGGACATGGATGATAAATCCTGTAGGAAAGTACTTTTTGTCAAATGTAACACCATTAGTTATAAGTGATGCAACATTCAGGAGCACACAGAATTTAAACTGTAAAGTTTTAACCAGGTGATAGCAGCAAATAAACACTGCTATTAAAACAACATCAGGATGCTTTGTTTGACTTGAACTTCGGGCATTTAGTTTAAGAACACTTGTTCAGAGCATCACCTCATCAATATAAAGAAACTAAGAACTACCCTGAATGAAGTTAAGCGTTGCTAATAATGAATGAACATTGATGATAATGATCTGTCCTACTTGACCCCTGCACAAGGTAAATAATTAAGTGAGGCATTGCCTTAGCATCACTGTCTCTATGTTTTTTTTTTTTTTTTTTGTTGTGTGTGTGTTTCATTGGAGATTGTGTTACTTCATCTTCATTTAATATGTGTGGTTTGCTGCAAGCTTGCTTCCATTGCTTTGGAAATACTGCTATATCTGTCACCCAGTGTTGGCCAAATTTCCTTAAGCTATATGTAAACAGACACTGAACTCTGAGTTACTGGCTCTAATGTTATGTCATCTCAACACAAGATATCTCTGTCGCTTTTTCATTCCACAAAGTACATCACGTCCACATTAATTTGTTAGTTTTATTCGAAAGCTGATCCTATCATAGTTTGATAATCAGGTAGCAAGGTTAATCTACAATGGCTTAGTTTTACAAACACTTGCAGTTACGCAATGTTGTCTTTGTGGTTAATTCAGTTAGAAAGGAAATCAAAGCAAAATAGAATTTTTAAAGGCTTTACACAAACTCAAGAAACTACATGAAAGCACTTCAAAACACTGAACTCAGGGCACATTTGCAATTAATAAAATATAATGAGCATAACTGTTCCTCTTTTAACGTAATGCCACAGAAAGTTGTTTTTCATCTGTGCCAGCATGTTGTTTTATATTTGAGGAAGCTAACTGAACTCATGAAGAGAAATGAGACCATGTTGTCAAAATGTGACAGGACAGTGGTGTAGCGCCACCACATTGAATAATTAAAAATTATTGTCTCATTAGGGGCATCACCTCTACTAAGGAGTAAAATTAAGAAATAATAATAATTAATTAGTCTATCATCTAAAGTCATAAATTTTCACTGAAGGGATCATACCCTTAAGGAAAAACACACATGAAAAACTGATTTAGTTATGAACTTTTATTAACAGCATCCAATAATAGTGAAATGTACAAATAAATGTTATTCATTTAATGGTCTAAATGATTATAGATGTGATAAACATAAGTGAAGTAACTAGAAAACTGAATGAACAAACAACCAAAATAAATAAACAAAGAAGTGAAAGATGCATTAATGGCCCACATAACTTCAAAAATGTATTCTTCAGTGAACGACTAGAATATTCAGCTGGATTTCAGAAGTGAGAAGTTTGATAAAATCTCAAATGAAAATCTGAGAATTGATCAATTAATGAAAAATGGGTTAAAGTGGACTAACATCATTCTGTTGGCTAATTTTGAACATCAACCCAAAATCATCTGCACATCTCATAATTACGGCAGGGGTGCCACTCAGATTCTGCTGATGGTAAAGAAAGCCCAGGAACCTGTGGCACGTGGACAGAGGTGATCAATACCAGGACAGGTGGATGGTCATGGAGACTTGAGAGAAATCTTTACTCCAGCTTCATGCAGGCCTTGGGTTGATCAAGCAGCCAGCGAAAAATAAAAATGATGTTAATAATAGAGTTAATAATTGTGTCTGGATGATTATTTTAAAGGACTTTCTGGAGCTGAGCTAGTTTCCAGATAAGAGAAAATTAACTTGATGTTACAAAAATGAATGTTTCTAAATATATATACATTTTTGGTGAGCTGAGCAAAAATTCTTCAGTCAAAAGACCAAAAATTTTTCACTCTATGTAAACGAATGTCAATTCAGATTTCAAGAAACTTCATTCAGATTAAATAAGATAAGATAAGATAAGATATCCTTTATTTGTCCCACAATGGGGAAATTCCAGTGTTGCAACGCACATTTTAA
>JAOWBL010021373.1:0-13920 GCA_028564865.1 Zenarchopterus dispar
TTTACTCATACAACCAGGTTGGGATTATTTTTCTGAGTCAGATGTTGCTCTCATGGGATAAAGAAAGTAATTTTTTTCTAAATAATGAACAAGGAATATTGCAAATTATTGCAAAATAAATAATGAACAAGAAATATCACAAAAAAGTATAATAGTTGTTGTGTCTTTTCACTTTATTCAGTAACGGCTGAGAAATAAATGACAGTCTTGTTTAGCTGTCCAGACACTCCTTCTGCTTTAGGAAGCTGTTTTTAAACATCTCCGATTAAGAACACACTTTTTAAAAAGGGCCAGAGGTTTGAATAGGTTAACTGTAATCACCAAAAACTGCCTGAAATCAATTTATTTTGCCTAATGAATTGAATTCAGTGAGGAAAATGCAGGCTGGTATCCCCAGACACCAAACCTCTCGACGGTTATTTTTTATCCAGTTTCTCAATGTACGTGCATCGAAGAATCAATTTGAAGCAGCTGTTTTCATGTCGCAGCGGTCTTCTTTCAATGCCGATAAATAAACATATTCAAAGTGACAGCCTCGTTGGTTTTCTCCAAAAGTCCAGGCTATGCTTGAATTGAAATGGCGCCTGGGATTTAATGCTGGAGCTGAAATAGCCCAGGCCCCTGATTGGATGACTGGTGGAACTAAACCTTATATTTTATTTTCCCAGTTTTGCTCCGACACGGTTTCATCCCCTCTCAAATTGATGCCACACAGAATGAGCCCTACTGTCCTCTCGTTGTCCTCACTTTTTTTCCTCCCCTATTTTCAATTCAGCTAGCCTTGGAGTAAAAGAGAATAAAAATAAAATCCGCAATGAACAAACATACACAACCACTCACATTAATTTTTCTCATGTTCCTTACATCTGTGGTTAATTTGTAAACCAACACATAGGTGTTAAAGGTCACTAAAAAAAAAAAAAAAAAAAAAAAAAAAGGGCAGTGATGTCATCTTATCCCCGACTTACCGCAAGGACAGCAAATCTTTTTTATATTAAATTAAAATTCATTTAACGAGAGGCCATGATACCATATTTTTCCCTCATTATTTGTTGGTAAGACTTAAAGTTAATGATGAGTGAATATTTGATCAATTTCCCAAATAGACTGTTACACATTTGCCGTTTAAATTTTAGATAAAATTTTTTTAACGCACGGGAGGCAAACAACACCCCGAGAGAAAAAAAACTGAATGAGTTTTGCAACTAATGTGAGAGATGACGGAGACTCCCATGGGAATGAACGGACCTTCACACATATCATGGGTTCCCCCATGAATCTGTTGTTACAACAGATTCATGGGGAGATTTGGAGCAGTTCTTGCTGTTCATTTACAAATAAATAAATAAATAAATAAAAACCGCTACGCTGCAGCAAACTGAGACAAGCACACTATGAATGCACACGACATTACCTCCCCTATGAGACACTGGCAACTTGAACTAAACTTCAGGAGTTTCGAATCACTCACCGGAGTGTCTCCTGCTTGTGTTTGTAGGCGTGTGTGTGTGGGAGAAAACTTTAACGAAAAATAGGGGCAGGACAACGAGTCACTGACGTCTGACCTTGACTAAAGACCCCCATTTAATTCAGATCCATTAAGTCTGCTTATAAGCTGCTGAAGCTGGAGGCAATTATTGATCACTGTCAGTAATCACTTAGTGGAAATGACAAGTTTAAAGCTGTCGATACGTTAAAACCAACAGAAAGACCTAAGAGTGGAGATGAAGGGTCTGCCTTAGGGCCTTTCCCTGAAATATTTCCCCAGAGGAGCATCCTGGAGGCAGCTTATATGAATTTTAAGAGACGGTGTATGAACGGGCAAGAGCATGTGAGTTTGGGCTGGAGGGTGGTGTAGCTGCTAATGGTTACTGTGGCACAAAAATGTCAAAGGTAACTGAAAGCTACCAGCAGAGCTGACAGCAAAGCAACATTAGACGCAGAAGAGACCTGTTTGTTTTGCCAGGTTGCAACACGGGACCACAGTATGAGGAAAAAGAAACCTCTGAAGCGCTCTTCAGAAAACCTGTGGGTGACATCACAGGACACTTGTCCGGTTCTTTTTATACAGTTTATGTCCTCAACAACCAAAATGGCTGCAGACTAATAACACCTGGGGTTAACAAGCTTTTACTCCAAAAATGACAACAGTCATTCTTCAGTGTTACTATTCCTTTTTTTTTTTTTTTTTGCATGTCTGATTGTCGCTCGTGCCTACATCACCTGCTTTTTTTCTGTGACTGGTTGAATATTTGTCAAAAATCATCTAGGGGCAGTTTCTTCTGCACATTTAATATTGTCACCTGGAAATATCAGTCATAATTCCTGATTATAGTCATCACTGTTCACTGTACTTCATTGTGTTGAGACCAAAATGCAGCTGTTTTGTTGATCACCCGATTACAGAATGCTTGAGAGAAGATTTTGCGTGATTTATGTGCGGAGAGGAACGAGGTTCCCATTAACACGTGACGACTGTCTGCTGTCAGGGTTTCGAGGTTGTTCATTTATCTTCATAGACGTCTTCAGACATGCAGGTCACAGGACTTCAACACTGACTGTGTGCTCTTTGAAAATCTGACGTAACCATCTGCGTTAAGTAAAGAGAGCACAACCGTATCTGCAATCTTACGCCATCATCTCAGCATTAAGAGCAGCAGACTTTTTTCTTTTTTTTAGCTACTAAGTGTATACACATAAAAATGACTACAGTATGTAAATAATCACACATCACTCGTAATACTACACCAGTGGGTCAGCATGAGTGGTATGGGACAACCATTCCTAGGGTTTTTTTCTGAATTGTGGGGTGAAATAAAATGCAATGACAGCCTGGTTTTCAATCACAACCATCGACTTGGGAATTGGAAGCAACATCTGGGTTGACTGCTGAGGCAGCCAAAGGCTGAAGACTGACCTTGGGGCTAAACGCTCTTCTGTTGGAGTGACCCTGGCATTACTGAGGTGATGGGTTGTTTGTGTGTTGGGCGCAGGACAGGTTGTGACACCTATTTTTCAGCCTGAAAGGGTCTGACATTTTCTTGTCATATGTCAAGTTTTTTTTCTAATCCTATCACCTAAATCCTTTTTATTTATGTATTTTTTTTTCTATTTGTCTGGACTTTAGAATTCAGGGAAAAATGGATGAGCAAGCACAAACAGGACTCATTGATTCTTTAATGTTTTTGAGAAATGGACTTTAATTTTCAATATTCAAAATTTAAAAAAGCTAAAAAACATGAACCACTGTGATTAGGAGTAAGATCCAGCAATATGTCAGATGTCAGTTACCTATAGACACAATTAAAAACGGATTGTCATATATTTTGTTCTATGATTTTTGTATCCACAAAAGTTACACATTTATCCTGTTAAATATTAGTTAACATTTATCTTGTCTGATCCTTTAAAACTCAAATACAGAACACCAGATAGTCAAAAAAGTGTTTTTGGCATAAGAAAGCACATTTTTGATTATAAATAGACTAGCTTTATTAAATCAGGTGTTTTGTAAATACAGATATTATTTGAAGGCAAAAAAAAGTTGCATCTGACTGTTGGGAATAGCAAAGTTCTGGCCCACAGACTCAACAGTATGTGCAGTATTTGCAAGACTTTCAAACCTGGAGATTACACAACCCAACGGTGCAGCTAAAATCATCTTGAGCAGCCGACGTTAAAAGTCAGTTTCATTTGCTTGTAAAAAGTGCATTGAAAGCTGGCGGTTGGTTTTTGTGTATGTTGTAAGATACAGAATATATGGAAAGAAAAAGGTTTAACTCACCAGTTATTTGTAAAAAGTAAAAAAAGTCTATTCTCCTTTCTGTACTCATTTTTTAATGAGTAATCCAATAGAAATAGTCTGCAGGTTCATCAGTCTTTCTTACACTCCTGTTTTGATGTGGAGGCATGTTTTTGCTAGTTTTAAATAAGATTCCTGAATTGGGAGACTTACTTAAGAACTAGTATGATCCCTCCTGAGCTTGTGTGGGTTGTCATCGACGTTGTTTTCTCATCGCTGTCGAGGCTGGATGTTTGAGAATCTTAAGTTGTGCACTTTTTCAACCTCTTGGTATTAAGCAAGCTTAATATGCTGTAATAAAGGTTATTACAGCAAAGCTTGAAGAAGTTGCATCATGACTGATTTAAAAAGTAAGATGAGGGTAGAATTGGATTTTTTTTTTTCTCCACATTACATAGATTTCACTTTTGAGCTAACAACAAACTGCATTCCAGACGCACACAGTGCCTATCAGCCAAAATCTGAAAATGAACTACTCTTTTTATTGTTTTAAATCATACATAATTCTTTATTTGCCGATTTCACATATGCTGCAGTGTGCAATGTAACACCTTATTACATTAAAATTCAATAAATGCCAAAAGAAAGATGTCATGAAAATAGGTAGAGATCCTCAGATGTTGAACTTTAACTATTTTAAATATTAAAATGTCTCTCAGGTTCACTGGATTTGCTCCCTCCCACACACACATCTATCTATCTATTATATATATATATATATATATATATATATATATATATATATATATATATATATATATATATATATATATATATATTTGAAAGGCATCCAGTGTCCACCCCCAGTGGTATTTGAGTTAAGAGGACTGTTTATCCATCTGTAGTTAATGTACCATATTTCATTTCACAGACTTCATGAAGCTTCCTGTCACAGCTGATGGCATATTTCTATCCCTTTGACAAGATTACAGGTGCTCTATGTGCCGGAGTATTAAAATACAACCCCGAAACAGCCATTGGGAATACAGATGACTTCTGTCTCTGTCAGTCTGCTTTTCTGATTAATGTCATCTATAGCCACACTTGTGTGTAGAGGGATTGGATTGGACGTTTAATCTATTTAGTGAAAAACGGATGGTGAGATGGCTGGTGCTGGCTGTTCTCACAAAAGAGAGCTGAGATCACGTGGTGTAAGTCCTAATAAAAATCTTTTTTTTTTTTTTTTTTTTTTCTGAAGGCAGATGTGTTTGAAAGGAAGCATTAGGCAGGGATGCCAAAAAGGCCTCAAGGATTGTAAATCTCCTGACATTATATTTTTCTGTGGCAGTGAAACTGTATCAGGGTGCAGGCTCATTGATTGCCCGGTAATATACAACCGTTCTGGTTTAGCCATTGATTTCTGTCTCAGCAGAAATGTTAGTCTCAAATAAAAATATGTGATCATTAACATATTTATTAATTAATTGCCTCCTGTTGAAGCAGTGAATTACAAGCTTGTCATGTAAGTGTTGGACTGGTGACCAGTAGCATCATACAAGAGACTAACATATGTTCATATAAAAGTGTTCAACAGCATTTTTTTTATTTTATTCAAGTCCTAAATGGCCTTGATAGCACTGATCATAAACCACATGGTGGAAAAAAAAACCCCATCAGTTTTATTTAATTGACGAGAAGTAAGAAGACACTAAATTCCCATCTACTTAGTTTTATTTCTTGTCGGCATTACAAACAAAAATCCCACTTGTACAAACTGCAAACAGCAGCAGCTTTACTAGAGACAGTTTTGACGCGTGTTGCTGTGTTACTAGTCTTTGACTGACTTTGATGTTGCCTTTACAGAAGACGTGTTGACCAATGAAACTCCCGATGTGAGCGAAAGGGAGCTATAACTATTTAGCGTTGACCTATGGGTGACCGTGACCGTCCGACAGAAGCAGAACAAGAAACAAACAAGTTGTTTTCCCATTTAACCAAGGCCCCTGCTTCAAAGCGAAAGCGATAAATATATCAAACAGGTTGGCTGAGTCATTAAGATGAAGAGAAGTCCTGCAGCGGATGATGAGGAAAGGCGGGCGGTGCATCAATCATGTCCGCGTCTGATGCTGAAAATGTGTTCAGGTCTGACTTCAAGATGTCTGAGATAGCCGTTGGTGGTGTTTATGACAGGTGAACCTGCAGAAGGGTCATTAACGATTTGGACATGTGAAATAGAAAAGGGAAGAAATAATTGACATGTCATTCATGAGACAGTACCTCATTCTCATCCTCCAAATTGGCATGAAAAGATTTATGATTCGCGGCTGTTTACAGGCTGGAACCACATCACGGCTTTATTCCACAGGGAGAAATGTCTCTTGATGCTTTGCAGTCCTAAGAAATGAGAAAAAGCAGATTTTAATACTGTAAATAATGTTTATTTGGCATTGATGTGACTTGAAGGAACAACTCAAGCTGTCTAATAAAGGACGCTTCTCACCTCAGTTTTAAAAAGAAAAAAAAAAACACATTTCACTTGATTTTGGTTTTTGTAGTTACTACCCAACTCATGGTCATGTTTCACTGTCTTATCATCAAAAAAGTGTCATTTGTGATTTTAATTTTAATGAGTACTTTTTGGCAAGCAGAGGTCCGTTGTCATTCTGTCCGAAACACAAAACAAATCAATTATTGATTAACACGATAATGGATGTGCAACTTTGCACTTTGTAGTCCGTCTAAAGTAAGCGTCCATTTGTCAAAAGTTTTTTTTTTTTTTTTTTAACCTTGTCTGACAAATATGGCATTTAGAGTAATGGCTAAAGTTGTACGTGTTGAAGGAACTGAGTATTGATCTCCTTAATTAGTCTATTAGTTGACCGAATGTTGACCTCTGAAAGAGGGAACGCACATTTTAACTTTGAACGTTATTCATTTTAGCTAATTAACTTTTATAATTCGTTGCAGATGTGCATTAACAGTTCAGTCAGGACGGAGGCTGCTGTGACTTTGAAGACTGTTCCTGTAATAAAAAGACTAGACAGGACCAGAACCAGATCCAAGACGACAGACTCCTGCTGCTACAGGGTAGACACGGTTAACAAAACTATCTGGGCATTTTTCAGCTGAAGTCAGTTTGTCGCTTTTACAGTCAAAACCAGTTTAACAAAGGGTTCATCAGGAAGGAATGAAGTGCTGATGAAAATGTTTCACGATGGTGTCGTCAGTAGGAAATAAAACAACACCGAGAGCAGAACCGGGCTCAGAGAGAGCTGGAAAAGGGCTGAGAGTCTCAGGGGAGTTAGATGATCTTACATCAGTGTCATGAAATATGGAGCATTTCACAATCAAGAACTGTGGGGAAGAAAATAAAAAAGTTGTGCCTAGTGTGCTTTAGGTAGTCGTGAGTGAATGCTCTTCATATTTTCTGTTTAGTATCCCCTTTAACAGTAAAATGACATTTGTTCACATATTTTTCTCCATCTCACTCTGTTGTCTGAACACAGAACGTTTTTTTATATAATGTCAAATCCAGCTCAGAATACCTTTTTTCTCTGCATCATCTGCTGATCATCAGCAGCATCTGGAGGAGGTTGGTCATCAATGGTTGCAGGTGGAACCGTCACTCCACCACGTCTGCATCTGGAATCAAGCAGAAGGAGTAGGAAGGAGCCTCGTGGTGTGATAAACCTGTCAGGAGTGGTGGAGGACCCAAAATGTAGAAACTAGGGGGCAGGAATGGCAAAACTGCCCTTTTTAAAGTCAAAAGGTACCGCCACTGTATCCTACCCAATGAATTGAAACTCTGACGCGCTAAAGGGAAGTGGGTGGAGAAAGGTGGGTAACATGGGAAGCATGACAGCCACAGTTATGATGGACTAAAAAGGAGAGAAAGGAGAGATGAGATTATACTACTGGGTGCAGGTGATACAATCAGAGAAGACAAAAGAAAAATGAGGCAGAAATGTGGTGAAATAATTAAACACTGAACAGATCTAACAAACAACAGAACCAAACAAGAAAACCAAGAATCCTTTTAAAAACCAAATAAACCACAATTTTTAAAAAAAAAGTTAAAAAAATTTTTTTTTTTCCCTTTCCAGGACTCCAACATTCAGTTCTTCCAAAATTTCATTCAGCACATCACCTCTTGCCTCAGAGGGTTAGCTCCAGTTGCTACCGTTCACTTCTAATGATGGTGCACATTGATCAGACAGGAAGCTGTGACCTTGTGTCATGAAAGGACATGTAGGCTGCACAAATGAGATCCATTAATCAAAAGGGAAAAAAAGGACTCGGGCAGGAGAACAGCTGCACATCTTTAATACCATCACTGAAGCATCTTATACTGGATGTCGAGATGGTAGAGTTAAAGGTTTATCGGCTGTATATGCTTCTCCAGACATCACAGTTTAAGTATCTGTTATTAGTGTGGAATACTGCAAGATCTGGTATCGATCCGATATCAACTAAACACAGAGCCAGTATCGCCGGTACCGATGTGATACAGATACTTTTGAGTAATTAAAGTGCATACATCATTAAATTGCTAAATCTGAATGAATTTTCATAAATTAATTCAAACCCAGATTTGAATTTAAGCTAAAGGTAAATAGAAAATATCTTATAATAAAAAGTTTTTGTTCACAAACAATAGAACAGTAACAAAACAGTTTTTTTTTCCCCATACATTATCATGCCTGGATTTTTTTCAGAAATAAATTAGTGTGAAAATTATCACTGTACAAAGTTAGTGTACAAATTATCACTAAAAAACAAAAAATAAAAAGATAAATAAGTCAGTGCCACACCTGCTTGTAGTTTAAATATAGTAAGCATACAGTATTCCTTTCACAGTTAACATGTAAGGGTAATTATATTCAATCCAATTTGAATCATATTACATTCCCTCTATTGCTATGGCTCAGACTTTTTTCTTTCATATAATTTTTTTATGTGCTTGGAAAATAGGTTTATTACTCCTATTAATATGGCTTACCAATATTTAACTTCCAGCCTGAAAGTTTAGCCACGCTCCGCCTCCTTTGCTGATCTCGCTTGTTTGGTTTCCTGGCGCTGCTGAGTCATATGACATCATGACATCAAAACACAAGAGGAGGGAGGAGGAGCAAAGGGTGCTGATCTGCTGTGGCAGGAGTGAGACCTGAAAACAGCGGTAGATGCAGACCGCCAGGTCGCCTCTTTGATGAGGTCGCAGTAGTGGATACAGGAGAGAAACTGAAACTAAAGTATCAATGTCAGTTGGCTGGTATCAATCGATATCAATACCAACGTTGGTATCAATATGATGGTTTTCCCAGAAAGAGCAAACTGGGAGAGTCGGTAATATTGAGAAGTCCCACCACTGGCTAGAAAAGGTTGCTATATTCATTCAAAAGTCCTTGAATTAAGTTAGAAATTCTCACTTGTCATTCCTGAACAGTATTGTAAAATTTCAGTGGTATAATACTAAGTCAAACTGTGAACTTTCCTCACACTTTCTTCACACTGGCATTTATTAAAGATCTAAGCCGTGAAGCTAAAAGAACCTTTAATATCTCACTTCATATCAGATATTAAACAGAAAAAAAAATGTTGTTTTCAAGTTTAGCAGAATGCCTGACTTCAGTGTGAAAGTGATGAATGTTACAAACATGTCTGCTGAGATGTTCACATGTAGAGACCTCCTTTACCAGGTGATGTAGAGAGGAAAATGATATATCAGTCATGTCTTTGCCCCACGGTGAAAATATGTTCAGTAGTGGTATGGCAGGTAACCACATGTCAAATACTGTTGGAGGAGGTGGGGAAAATAATTGTTGTATCATTCAAAAGACTTGTAACTTCTTATTTTGGTGTGGTGTCAAAGATACCCACCACTCCCAGTGGGAGTCCCACTGGGACCGGTGGGACCCGGGGGTAAATGTTGCTGCAATAACCCCAGAGTTTTTGCCCTGTCCTCAACGTGACCTCAACTCCCTCCAGCACCACCACCGATAGTCTTTTCTTGTTCTTCCTGCTGTAATACATTTTTTAAAAAGCAGAGCATACCAACTGACCAAATTCAGCACATTTGTGTCTGGTTGGTATCAGCTGGTATTGGCTGCTGAAATGTAAATTTAGATCTAGTTTAGTATTAGCACTTCAGTATCATGTAATCGTCACCGGGGAGCGTGTGATGGACGTTTTCCGCTATGAGTACAGAAACTGTTGTGAAAAAAAAGACAGTGATTACCTTATAATTCATTTTTAAAAAAATTTGTACAGCATCTAAGGCAAAACAACAACAAAACATTGGAGACTAAGTTAAAATGACATCACCCTGCTGAGCATGGTCAGTGATCTCTAGCCATCCATCCTCCCTTTTCCCAAACCATTTCAGGACAATTCAAGCTGACCAGCCAACAGGTAGGTGACAGCAATCCACTGCAAGTGCCAGAGTGGACCAAGACGGTTTGGTGGCCGAGTGGCTGTGAGCTCCACTAATAATTGTTTCAACTCTAACAGAACTTGTTTCAGTAGCAACACCTGATATGAGGGTGTGTAAACAGGTTAAAACAGAACGGATGTAAAGTTAGCTAGCATCATTAGCTCAATTGGCATGTCAGTCTGCTACAGTTTATAAATTTTTTGACAAGCCTTTGTTGATGCATTTAGCTGATAATTAACATTTAGACTGCTACTTACTTTTAGAAAGGGATTATATCTTGTAATAATAAATCCTACACAGTCTGCACCGACTCATGTAGTTGACTGTAACACTTCTGAAATACATCAAACTTGGGCATTTTGTAAATGATATTTACTTTTAATCAATGAAAAATATTGACAGCAGTATATAATTTACATATTTGAGCTGCGATACGATGCCATTTTACCTTGAACATAAGTTTTACTTTCATCCGCAGAAAGGATACCCAGGATTCTGCTTACTCTGCGTTACTGAACTGTCAGTACATTACATTTGCAGGGAGGTGTATTTAATAAAGCAAGATAAACTCTTAAAAACTAAAAATCAATAATTAGCAGTCCCTGTAACATTTCCGGTGCCTTTTTAAGACGCTGACTCCTTCCATTTCCATCTCATTTCTAAAAAAGGCCACACTTCACATTTGACCCCTCTTAAGGCTGCAGCTCATTTCACAAAAGAGTAATCCAGACCTGCACTATGCTCAGTGGAAACCGAAAGGCTTCATCTTTAAGGGCACTTTGCCCAGCTCAGCATCGTTTTTTTATGTTTCGCAGATGCCGCCCTAGAAAAAGAAAATGCAGACGTCCTTTCGATAAGCCAGGGAGCAGGAAATGAGACAGCCTTAGGATACCAAGAACACACTGATCAATCAGAGCGGCACTGACATGGACCCATGGATGTCCAAGCCTGCACATGTCAAGGGCTGTGTTCCTTCACATCCCTGTTCTCTTAGATGATGTTTAATGTAATTAAATATCCCTGGATGAATTTAAGATAAATGGTCAGAGGGCAGGCCAAAATTTAATCAGGCAAATGTAATTAGCCAGTTTGTATGCTTCCTGAAGACCAATAAGGACAGAACAGATGACTGTAATGGAAGCCACTGTTTGACAGCATCCTGTTACAGCCATGTTGTCACTGACCAGAAAGGTTATGAGACCAGCTTATGTATTAAATTTAATGGTACAGAAGGAATATTTAGGGGACTATATTGTTCTCGGATGTACTCGTTAATTTTATGACGCACTTGCATATTTTATTTAACCTATTGCAATGTGGAACTGAACTCTCAATCGTGACAGTTTTGCATACTTTTAATGTGCTATTGGGCAGTTAACTGTGGTATCTTTAAAAACTTAGACATCTTCCTGAATGTAGCTCACGCTCGATAAATTTAGTAGGGATAATGGACTGATTTGTGTGGCTTTGCAGAGGTGTGTCCTTCCAGCAGAAAGGAGGTTGCACCACTGGAGAGAAACCAAAAGGGGTTCGGCTCACCTACGCAAAACAGAGTTGTAAAATAAATGGAGTGTCGGGTGTTAGAGATAATGATTTTAAAACAACTTTTTTTCAAGTCAGTTGAGTTAGGTGGGTTTGTCAGTGACTGTCATATGCTCTCGATCATGTTTTATTGTCATGTCTGCATAACTGCACAATGATATGAACATCAACAGCCACCTCAATAGATCTCAGGACAAGAGGATAGCTGTAAACTCTTATAAGTGTGTCTATCTGGTATTAAAAGTGTGGATTAAGCTGAGTCAACACTTTCACAAAGGTCTCCAAATCCTTGTCTAGAATAACCTAAAATCCCATTTTAAAAAGACTTTAAAAAATAAAAATCAGTGCCCATAAGAACTAAACCAGAAAAATAACCTCACAGGAAAGGAGGGCAATATATTGGCACAAGAGTTGATGACACACAGGTGTTAACAATCAGGCTAATTACAAACCATGACAACAGAAACAAAGGAAGGACAAGAAGGAGAAGACTAAAATATAATTAAATGGGAGAAATTTTAAAAAGTTTTACAGGATCTTACCATTCTCATTGTTAACCGTCTTTAGAGACATTTAAGATTTTAACTATTTGATTTCTTGTCCACTGTTCCACTTTCTTGGTTTTGGTGTTGCCTGTATCTTACATGCTGTTGTTATTGTTTTGGGGTCACCTTTGTCTTGTCTGGCCAAAACCAGTTTTTTCCCCGTTCTTGTGGTGGAATGATGAGTGCCTCGGTTGTAACTTCAGACCAGACTTTTCTATCTGGTGGGAAAACTTCTTCAATCTGCTGATGGTATGTACTTCTTCTTCCATGGTACCTGTTTCACAGCAGTTTCATGCTCGGTTACACCTACAGGTGGCACTCATTACTACCGTCTCAGGATGGTTGACTATTACATTTTCATTCACCTCTTTTTCTTTTTTATCATGGCCTTTTTTAAAATTTTCTTCTGTGACCAGGTTATCATCAACAGGGTATCCAAGAACTTGCATAGCTTACATTTTGACGGCATCAAGTTCCAATCTGAAGATGGGCCTCCTGACCACCAACCTCGGTATTTACATTAGGAACACTATTTACTCAGGTCGAGCTTTAATATTGCTCAGTTTTAAAAGGTTCTTGCTAGATGTTGAAAGGTTGGGAGATACTGCTGAGTAGTAGGCTATGAGAGAAGACAAACAAGAAAGTCTCAAAATGACAACAAAGAACATTTATAGCAGGCAACTTCTCCCCCTCTTTTTCAGGTTTTGCCTTAAACTTAAAGTCCTATTTGTAGTCTTTTCAGGTTTTTTGGGTATTTGTAGTCATTGATTGTGAATTTTAATGCACTGTTCTTCTGTCTGACATGAAGCATCAATGAATGCTTTGATGTAACAGTCTTCCAGGCCTCTGGCCACCAGTTTGCTTTTTTGCAAAATAGTAGCAGGATAACAAACGCTAATGTCTATATGAGTCTTTTATTGATCATTCACCAAATTTGAGCCTTACAAATCTCAAAAGACAAAGTTAAACTCTTCTGTGTCAGGTTTCTTTTTCCGTTTTCTTTCAAGCCTTTCAAGTTTTTGTACCGTTGAACATTTTTCTCTCCTCCTTTTTCTGTGCAAATACCCATGAAGTTAAGAATATTGTCAGTAGAGCGATAAGAAACCTTTAGGCAACAATTTACTGAAAAAAGAAAGTAGAGAATCAAGTCAGTTATACCAAATAAGTCACACTTGGAGATTTACTTGCTGAGGTTGTCTGATAAAAGTTAGACACTTATTTTAGATTACTGTATGTCTTTTCCATACATTTATTATACATGAATAGACAGAGAAGGAGTCTTCATTACATCTCACACCAGGGCCGGATCATCCACCAACGTTCCAACTTCCAGGTTGAAGCCAATGTGGAAGTAAGAAAAGGTTGCTGCCCCTGAACTCACCACTGGGGGCTGGCTGTAAGAGTGAGTCATGCCCCACTGAACCCGATTTCAAAATGTCCAACTTTGTAGCATAAACAAACATATTTACAGCCTTGATTCCTTTTCAGGTCCCTCCAAGCACAAGTCTACTGAGACCCACAGTCAATCAGTCCACAACGCTGCGAGGGTCCAACTCAGTGATAGCAGGCTAAACAACCACATGACTGCTAGTCCCCATTTCAACTCTGGCAGCACTTGTTTTGAATGTTGTTTAGTAGCAACACTTTAATTTGAGGATGTT
>JAOWBL010021392.1:0-33704 GCA_028564865.1 Zenarchopterus dispar
GCTTAATGCATGCTTTCACATCAGTAATGTAATTTCATTCAAGAACAACACAATTTTTATTTGATTTTTTTTTTTTTTTTTCACAACAGATTGTTTTCCAACCGAAACACATCTAACCAGTCTGGACAACATCACATAAACAAACTTTCAACATGGCAGATTGTTTTAGTGCCTCACATACCTCAGACTTACGGCAAGCCGCTGCTCCAGCTTGGAGCATTCAGCAGCTGCACTTCAAGGCATAACTACAAAATGGCAAGAAACAAAACATATTTTCCAACTTTACAGATGATATCTTGTGTAACTTCCACTCCAAGTGGCCATAAACAGTGGATTATTGCATTTTCAAGTGAAATTCAAGTGTCTACAAATTGCATTTCAGTTAAAAGTGGAAAAAAAACCCAAGATGAAGTGAAGTAGCAGAGAATATTTCCACTCATCCAATGCACCCGACTTTAACCATTCTGATCTATAATACGGGATTGTTTTATTTTGAGAAATGAAATTAACAAGCTGCTGATGTAAGGCTAAACACAGAAGCTGATCTCTTCTTGCTCCAGGCACATTCATACTCGCCTTTTCAACTGCTCATTATCACTGAGCCATATATCAGCAGAATAACATATTCACAAAGCATTTGTTTGCTCCATGCTGTCCATTCATTAGCACCAGGACTCATACTGCAAGACATCATAAGTCACACAAGATACCTGACTCCCTTTAGAGGAGGTTGGTTGACAGCACAAATGCAGATGACTGAGACCATGTTTTGGTCATCATCAGATGACAGGAACACCCACTCCGCCGGTGGTTTAGACAGAAAATAACTCCATGTCAATCATAAATATCACACATGCTGCTGTCACAGGGCTACCGCAAAATCTGTCGTGGTTTAGCTTCTTTTCTTCTCTTCTTTTACTCCTCTGTCTTATATTTTCATACACAAACACATTAGCAAATGTACATACAGGAGCATTGGAATAAACCCGTTCCCACGTGTTTCTGATTACTCTAATGGGTCAGTCAGTAGCGGAAATGTGTGACAGCTGAATCCAGGGTAGCAAAACTGACCCGGGTGAAAAATGAGTGGAAAAACAGGAGAGCATTTGGCTGAGAGGGGTCACACTAGCATAGTTTTCCTGCTCAAGTTTAGTCTGATTCTTACTGGGAATTGCTCACTCTCTTACTGGGTCCTTAACACACATACACACGCACATTTAACTAAACCTCGGCAGCAGCGTGACTCATGGAGGGATGCTGAAGGGTGAAAGAGTGGATGAAGGAAGCACAGAGGCTCCGAGTCAAAAGGGCATCCTGACCCAGACTGAATGGATCAATCAACCACACTGCAGGAGCTGAGTTTGTAGAAGACTTTTCCAATCATGGAAACAGCTTCGTTCTCCTGTAGCAGTGTACGTCACTGAGGTCGGAAAGGAGGTGAGGAGCTCATTCCCTCAAACACTGGAAATATACCATGTATGCTGTAGCATAAATAAAGTGATGAAATGAATAATAGCAGAAAAAGTCCAAATTACTGGGTTTTTCAGTTCTGTGTGTGGAACCTCTTGCATCTTTTTACGGCGGAAACCAAAAATCACTCTAGTTGTTCAGTTTGGTTGCAAATTTAATTTATGTTACAGATGAAAAAACACTTCAGTCAGCACATAGTGAAGGAAGAACATCTTCCTTCGTTATGGATTTCGACAACTGCTTTCAGTATCTTTTCATTATCAGCTTTTATGAGCATCTGTGATTGAAATGTTCATATTCCCGGAGACAGACATGCAGTACCTTGATATGATTCTGGATGCAGGCGACAGTGTTTGGATTTATGTTTCATTTCGGTTTGTAGGAGCTCATTCTTTGTACAAATATCAACAATCCGGACTCAGACGCTAGCAGATGACTTGCTGCTGACACACCAATGACTCATGCGAGGAGACAGGTTCACCTGTGTTTGTACACACAGACACCAATCGCCCAAACGTGATGCTTAACAGCAACAACCCATCAGTCAGCATCTGTTAGCCTGAGGTGATCACTACGCTGATAAGATCTGGGTTTGTCTCCTTTTGTAAGCAGGCTGACTGAGAGCACCGTCAGGTCTCCCGTGTTGCCGTGGAGTCACCGCCACCCCACCCCCCGCCTCTTGCCTCATGGACAGCTTTGTCTGTCTGGTCCAGTCGACGCAAGGTTGAAGAGGGGTTGTGTAAATATACTCTCACTCTGGGTGGGATGGGAGCTCAAAGGGATTTTCCATGATTCGCCCCAGTGAATGAAGCATGCCCTGCCAAACAAAACGAGTCATCCTCGTCCCGATCAGCATAGGGAGCCGTTTAGGTAGCTTCACAGGGGAGTTAGAAGTTTTCCCTTCGATTCATCTTTGTCACAGTCGCAACTCCACGTCTCTGACAGGAGTGGGTTTCCAGAGGACGTGCTTGTTGGTTGTAATGATGATTCTTTCCTACTGATGTAATCTGAAATGGGGCCATGGGGAGCAATTTGTATCTTTTTTTTTTAATGAAATAAATGTGTTACTGAAATAAAGCATCAAATTTGCCAAAAGCACTTCCTCATCACATCATCCCACACTGAGTAACTGAAATCAGACGAGTTTTTTAAAATGCAATTTATCATTACAGTGTCATATTATATAAATTTAATATCCTCAAACATAATTGGCATTGTCATGTAACTTCCTTTTTTGTACATTAAAAGCATTTAGCAAATCAACCGAAATATACTATAACCTGAGCTCCCTTAGGAAACTTCCCCAAGGGATTAGCTAATCTAATCTAATGTGTTTCAACAGTTCATCAACTGTAATGTGTCTCCCTGATGCCTCCCATTAGGAAATGAAACTCCCAAATTAACATCTTTTCTCTTTACCCCGTCATCATTTCTTTTGTGACAGGGATGCTGCCAAGATTCTTTCTCTCATAACTAAATTGATGAGAGTATAATTAATAAATGCCATCAGATTAAATGAAGTATATTTATGAGTTTAGACACCATCGTTCAAGAAGTATCAAAGAATGATTTCTATGAAAACTTTGCTTTGTAAGATGCTCCATTTATATCTTTATGATCCCATGATCTTTTAAAGTCAGGGAGAAAGTGGTTAAAGATGCACTCACCTTTTTTCCTGAGGAAGGCTCGAACTCCTCTTGGGCTTGAAGTTGGTCTTGCCTTTGGTTTGGTTCTCAACTCTCAGACATAGTAAATGCATGACTTCATGACCATTATACGCCTCTGACTGATTACTTGTTTATGCAGCTTGACCCACAAGAAGTCTCAGGTTAGCAAGAGCCATTTGTTGTGACCGGCATGTGTGCAGCTATTTCACATGAATACATATTTAGAGCTTGGATAGCCATCCTTATGAAGATGACCTAAACTAATCCTGAAACTTCACTGTATTTCGGTTCACATCCTGAACCCCCATATGGCCTCCTCGTTCCAAAAAGGTTATTGATTATCCAGGAAGAGGTTCCACAAATGTAATAAAACCAGTACAGAAAACATCAATGAGTAATGTTGCAGCTTGTAGGATGTGTCCTATAGCTTTTTCATTTATTTTATGAATCAAAAAAAGTCATCCAACACCCACCCAACTCACCCTGAGGGTTTACATGCTTTATTTCTCGCTTAAAACTAACATAAAAAAGTGTGTATGTAAGTATTTTCTATATGTGATCCCATTTGGCTTTGTGTGCCGGAGCGCTCCCCCATCACTATTATGAAAACAAGCTTGCCATCTAGTGTTTGTGAACGAAGAACTGCAGTGTTAGAGAGCTTTATGAGACGTGTATAGATTAGTTTAAAGGTAGCTGGCAAGGCATGCCAAGACTCTGGGTTAAATTCCTGTTCAGCTACTGTTTTGCAGTAATATTCAGCCCGACATGCTTTTATAATGTAACGCAGTAGAACTACAGGAACATATGTAGGCAACATGAGTCTCAGGGGGACACATTTGGTTAAAAGATGTACACCTCAAGGGAAATTCTCTGTTTCTGTAACAAGTCTTTCTTCGTTTGATTCCGTTACAATTAAACCGTCACTGAGAAACCTGCTAAGCTTTACTTCATTTTGAAGCAGGGAACAATGCAAAGGAAACCATCGTGGGACATCTCACAAGCTGGAAGTCTTAACTACATGCAGAACAAGTCAAAGAATGAAGGTCCACATGTTTGTGGGAATATTGTTTTGCTTGCTCAGTAACACCTACAATCCTCCTTCCCATGTCTGCTTTTCCTCATGAACAAAATGTTTTATTGTCCCTAGAAGGAAACTACTTTGCCAAAGAGCCTATAAAACGTAACACATAAAAACCAGACATCCATTGCCAGTAAAACAAAAGATCAAGACTGTGTATTTATACAAAAAATAAGTGTTCTTTCCCTCCAAAGATGTTGTAGTTCACATTCAGCTGCAGCGCAAACCTCCAGCTGCTGATGGGAAATCAGCGAAATGACAGACGCGATGATGTTTAGAACATATTTTCGTTTACAACATCCAGACCAGAAAACAAAGTTATGAAAAGCATCACTGTGCTTCTCTGCTTAGAACATTGTGGTGTTGTTTTTACTCCAAAGTGAAATTCTTAGAAAACTGATCAGTAAGATCACAAGCGTTCCAATTTTACTAAATATATCCCAAAGTGAGCAAAGTTGAATAAAACCTATCAATAACAATCACGATAACGGCCGTGATATCAAACCTTGTTACTCATGGAGACGACTTCCATGTGTCTGTTCACGCTCCACACTTCTGTGGGTCAGTATACATTCCTCTGGATTGCAGTAATGTGACTACGTGCGCTTTATCTCACTCCAGATCCAACCAAAAGCATGCCCTTCGACCTTATTTACATTGTACTTCTGCTGGATCTGCTTCACTCAAGTTTTCCAACTCACAAGTAAACCGTTAACTAGAAAGCTGATTTGTAGAATAGTGTTTTTTTTTTGGTTTTTTTTTAGCTGTTATATAACTTCATATTGCTGGACTAACAAAAATAAAAACATAAAAATTGGACACTCATGGAGCTTAGATACGAATCACTGTCATTTGGTATTTTTAGACAAGTTCTTTATTAAATGTGCTATAACAGTTGAAACATGAATGCATGTTTTTTTTTTTTAAAGTCTATTAAAATGAGGAAATCGGAATATGGATTTATTTATGTTATAATGCTGTTTTGCATAAATAAACTTATAATAACAGAAAAATAAAGATAATTATCTCATAGTAGAGGATCCATGATGCAAAACAACCCCTACATATTATAATCATTCTTCGAGATGTTTTACCTTAAATATTCTTATCACACCAGAAAAAAATAAGCAATGACTCCGAGAAACAGCCAACACAAGCAGGAGGGAGTGCTTCTAACTGTCTGAGCCGACGACGGGAAGCTCGTTGTGATGGTGATTCCCGGCCTGCAGAGATCACAGTTTTTCCCACAGAAGAAGCAGGACCCCATGTTGTGAAGAAAGTCCATGTTGTATGTGACAGTCGCTCTCCTTGCTAAAAAAGATTAAAAAAAAAAAAAACCCTAAGTGGCATCATGTTCATTGGTTTGTTAAACTCTGGTGTCTACCACTTCTAAATAAGGCTGACCAGGGCGATAAACTTTATTGATGTCACCGTTGAAGTGGCTGAAGAAAAAGAAATTCTCCAAAATATAAAGAGTAATGTGAATTTACAACAAAAGAGTTTCCATTTGTACTCACTGGGTTCATAGTAGTCATAAACCCCCACTGGGGCATCCTGGACATGGGCCACTTTGTAATTTCTGACAATAGGAAGTTTGATGCAAACCTCTTCCTTGGTAAGCTGCAAATTACAGCAGGGAATGTGAAATAGCACACATTGTCAGTTCACACAGAGCTAGGCATTCCTTTTTATCCTTTCATATATTTGAGCATGTGTACACAGATCAGTGAAAACTTAATATCACTAATAAGACAAGTGAATAACTCTTATTATCTCTGTGCAACGTCAGACATCAAAGGGATGATTTAGCAGACAGGGAGTGTCCAGTCAGCTTTTAAAGTTAACGATCTGAAAGTGGGACAAAAAAAAGCATTAACTTCGACAAGGTGATGGTTACACTGTTGAGTCACAGTATCTGGGAAACTGTAAGTCTCGCTGAGTGCTCCAAAAGCGGAGCAAGACTGGACAGTTAGTGAACTGAGGATAGGAGTCACAGATGCCTGGGGTTCAGTGATGAACAAAAAGAGTGCATACAGGAAGGAGATTAAATGCTTACTGAATCCAGGTAGAGGAGGACTTTTTCAGGCGTCGTCTCCACCTCCCTGATAAGATCTCCCTGGACGGCAGCTCCAGGGAACAGAGTAAAGCCACTGAGCATGCCCACATCCAGTATAACCATGCCGGTAAGGGGTATTGGCGCATTGTCTTTTAACCTGGAGAGGACAAACACACATTTTCATGAGTCTGCAAATCATCATGCTGAGATAAAGAATACAAAATAAAGAATTACAAATGATGCTATGGTCACATTTTTAAAAAAAATCTAAGTATGGAAATAACATTAACATTTTCAGCACATTTATCTGCATTGTTGTGCCCACCTCGTGCATGTAGACAACAGCATGTGACCGCGTTCACTGTCGTCAGTGAGGTCAACATCTAACGAGAAGGCTTCCTCATCTGGTGTGTGCTGAAGGGTTTGTGAAAACGCTTCGCTCTCCACGTTGTAAAAGACATTCAGCTGAATGGAATCATGGGAAAGGTTAACAAATAAATAAAATACAAAAAATTGAACTTTTCTTTGTTTGAATTGATCATCAGCCCAAGAATGAAAACATAACACATCGCTGCCACTCTGTGGCCGTCTCAGTCTGATAATATGTCATTCAGAGAGCTGTTCAGATCTGTGACATCACAGACCCACATCACAGTAAAATTATCCAGCTTCTCCATCTTTAGCTCAACCTACTTTACATTATGTTGCATTCACTGCACCTCAGACGTTTGTAGTGCACACCTGGAACGCCGTTCTTCAAAAGAGGCAGATTAAGGAGTGGAGTTAAGATGCTGACTCCACCCCCGAAAACCACCTGCTATGAACAGACGTGTGAAGAGAAGGGGTCTTTTGTACTTTATTCCTGTGCTGTGTTTGTCAGACATCCCACTTAGATGCCAGGAAACTCATTCAACTTTTGAAGAGGAGGCCATAAAGCCTCTCCTTTGAGTTACTCGTGGATTAAAACTATGCAATCTAAAATAAAGCTGTTATGCCAAACATTGCAAAAGGATTAAACATCTGCCGTGGCTTCCCTCCGAGTGATATTATCTGGATGCACTGAATGCAGACAGCTAAAGTCTGCATCCCAGATGTTAACTGCTGAGTCTGTTATCATGCTACATTTGCATTTGGTGTTTTGATTTAGCATTTATAACATGAGCCATTTTGCCGGGAGGCGTTATCACACACAACGGCTGTCATCAATTTATTCTGGTCATGCTCCAGTGGTGAAACCATCTGTCGAGTGTCCGTTGAGCTCAACGTGATGAATGTATGGAAACATCACGGCTGTGTAGTCAGTAGATGCTAACTGTGTTAAGATCTGTCTCATAAAATGAATTCATGCAGTAGAGGGCAATTGCAATTAAAAAATTACCTGAAATAAAGCGAATCCTCTTCCTTCAAAGTATATATTTAAAGGTAAATCTCTTACAGCATTAATCTGAGAAATAAAATAGAAAACAGGATTAACATTTTAACCGGGGAAGCATCTTACTCTGTTAATACATCACACATATGTTGATTTAATTAACTAATCACACAGAAGTAAATAGCACACACATGTCCTGTCTTCTACCTGTTGGCTTTGATACATCCTGTAGTTGGTGGAGTTGATGTGAAACAGTGACACAAATGAAGATGCTAGTGATGATATATTAAACCTGAGGTCAATGGCGTTGGCGCCGCTGAACGCTGCGTAGTAGGCCAGAGCCTGTAGAGCAACTACTGTGTCCTGCAGAAAACACGGGGACAACACATCTGGATTCCAGGACATCAGCATTTGTAGCACATAAGTTGGGACAAGCTGGCCACAGCCAATGCAACTGTTATATATTGAAAAAGCAGTTCCTAAAGTAGCAGAAAAAGACATCCAGTCTCACCTGGGTTGTCCCAAAGCCTCCCAGATGGTTCCTCTGCATACTTAACCACTTCATAGGTGCGATGCCTTCAATGAAGCTGCCGCGCATGAAGAGAGCCAGCAGCACGTAAGAGGTCATCTCGATCTGCGCTGAGTGCGGCTGCCAGTCACGTGACCTCTGGCCAGCGGAGGATGTCCACATCATGACTCCGTCTTTGGAAAAATAGCAAAACAAAAAAGGCAGAGGCTGATGCTTTATAATCAATCACTCAAAGCAAATCAGTGCAATCAGGACGTCCACGTCTTGCTTTTTCAGCTGCTTCAGTGAAACCTTTCGACGTTAAGATCTGGCCACCCACATGGAGGTGAAATCTGGTTTTTGTTTTAGTCACAGCAGCTGATGCTTTTATTTTTAAAAAAAAGAGAGGATCTGGACCTTAGGAGAATAGAAAAAAGCTTAAAAATATTTAAGATTGTTTCGTTCCAATAGCCTGTAAAACCTCACAATGTCTGGTTGTTGGTTTTAAATTTAGTTCTTTGCCACATTATAGCAGAAGGCTCTGATATGTTCTTTCTAGACTTCATTTTGAAGATGAAAGTTATTCAAACTTTTTTGGGGTATCACATGAGTTTTAGCCACAAAGTTTAATTTGAAATTTGTTTATAGTTGTTATTTTAGTAGAACAGCTGCCGCATGTTAAATTTCTAGTAAATATCAAACGAAAGCGGCGCTAAACTGATGGAATTCTCTTAACTGAAAAATCCAACCAAACCTCCTCATGATGTCACCCCAGCTGCAGTTTTAGAGGGTGTTAGAGGAAAGCTGCAGTTGCTGAACGTAATCACGGATACAAACATAATTCAAAAAAGCCGTTTTTAAATTACCTCTAAAGTCAGCTCTCCTGCTGAGCTCAGAGAGCGCGCTGCCAGCTACAGGACTGTTGCCCAGAGATAAAGCGTAAGCCGCCAGACACAGGCTGTAGTTGCTGATCGGACCACCGGCCACTTTGCTCTCCAGGTATCTCAGGGCCAGAGACACATTGCTTTCATACATGTCCTTTAAACAGAAAAGGGAAAAACAAAAGCTGAATAGTTAAAATCGAATAAAGTGCAAAACCGCTTCGCCTAAAACATAAACTATAATCAGAACTTTTATTTATTTTTTTGGGATGCACGTGTTCCCCTGGCTCACCGAGTAGGCCTCGTCCTCCAGGAAAGCCAGAAGCACAAAAGCGGTGAGAGCCACAGGGCTGTCATCCAGCCCTCCCTGCATCTCTGTGTGGATGAGTCTTCCCACCTCGCTGAACTCCCCCTGAGGCCCCTGGTGCTTCAGCAGCCAAGCCATGGCCCTTTGCAGGACCCTCTGGTCTACCTGAATGTAGGGCTGGGCCTGGAGGAAGCACCGCAGCACAAAGGCCGTCAGCCTGGCGCCACGTCCAACAAGTTGGTAGGAGAGAACGTCAGATGCAAAGATATTTCATCTATATCAAAGATTCCCTGGATGAAAATGGGCTTTGTTTATAACCTACCAGGTGCTCCCAGACGTGTCGCTCATCCCAAAAGCACTGAAGGAACCGTCATCTCGTTGGTAGGAGAGCTGTTTCTGGTATCCTATAGCGGAAAATACAACACAACTGTATAAAATCAGATACATAGTCTATAAATAAACTCTGTGGCAATATATAGTTTAAAACAAAGGGCTAACATAAAGGAAAATCATTCAGCACAAAAGAATATGGTGTAAGGCAGCTTACCTTCCTTCATGTATCGCAGAGCTTTACTCCTGATCGCCTTGTCGTCCTGTGTTGACTTCTCCAGATACTGGAGCACGTAAACACTTGGAGCAAAGTGGACCATGTTCTGCTCCCCACAGCCTACAGGGATCTCAACCAGCGAGTCCAAGTTGTTGATGGACAAAGCCAAGATATCCCCTGTGTAAAGCAACACATGACTGAAAGAGGAAAGATGGACAGCTGCACATGTTCACCATCAGGAGGTCGAAGCAGACGGGACAGATGGTGATTAAAAAGGGAACATCTGAACTGCACACAGAAGAGGGGAGTATCTTCAAAACCAAGGATTAGAAAGTCAGTCATTGATAAGGTTGACGAACTAAAAAGAAACCACAAAAAATAAAAGCAATCAGAACAAGAGGAAAAAGACAGCACTGCAGGCATAGCCCTAAGCCTTCACATTTGCTTGGCGTTTGATAAGCTTAGAAACCCTGAATTTGCTTTTAATTGGGAATGGCTCCTAAGTTTGTTTCCCTAGCATTACAAATGTCCCAAAAATCCAGCAAGCCAAGTGGAGCCCAGCCAAAGAGATAATCAGAATTTCCCTGCTGTAATTATTCCCCTTTCATGTCCATCTTAAAAGCAGCTGGTCCTCAGAGGAGCCGAGGGAGGAAGACTACAAAATTAGACTAAAAAGAAAAAAGGAACAGATCTATATGATGAAATCAAGCATCTGCGAGGCTGAGATCTTATGTGTCTGTATCTAATAAAATACTTCCACATTGTTCAGGTATGGTTGTAGAGCTGATAGTGTGTAAAACCTGTCAAAACTGCTTTCTAAATGTTCTGACACCGGTGAATGGTGCAAATTCTGTCGGTCAGAATTGAGCAAACATTGCTTTCAACTTTTGTCTTGTTATTATTTAATTAATTGGGCCTTCAATAGTTTTGTTAGTTTTGGGATAAGAACCAGACTGTGTGTACGCATATGTCTGCCTCCTCCGTTACAATATCCACCAGCTGTGACAGTTTCTTAGAAGTTTACAACCTTCAGTATATATCTGCATGCATCGTCTACACACGAAGGAAAATGTAAGCCCACATTACAGATGTCTAACTGACTAAAGGTAAACATTACCAGCTCTCAGACGGCATATCGGGGAGTACAAATGGTACACTGCAAAAGCAGTCCCTCTAGAAATAAGTGTAAAATTCGGTAAATCTAGTCAAAATTGACTTACTTTAAGCCAAAAAAATATTTGGCAAAGGGGTAAGAAAAAATGTATTGACTATAATTCTCATAACTAGGCATATGATCTAAATAGTCTTATAAAATAGGCTTTAAAAAAAAAAAATCAAAGAAATTAGTTTTTGTAGTGTAGACTCACCAACCAATGCCACATAAGCTCTTTGACTGCCCGGTACCACAAGAGGTGGGAAGGAAATGGAGATGGATTCAGAATTGTTGTGCTTCTCTGGTTCCAGCTCCAGAAACAGAGTGCGGGAGAAGGACTGTTCAACTCCTTTAGACTAGAGGAAAATGGGTGTTGTGCGCTGTTAGTGCTTTCAGTAGTGCTAATACACACCTGTGTGGGTCTTACAAGCCTGTTAAGGCACAGCTTCACTAAATCAGACTGCATTCACTAAAGGAATTGATATCATCCCTTTCTTTAAAAAAAAAAATACTCACCTTCACTAATACTCTTCGAACAAGTGCCTCTGAGGCCTCTGCTGACACGGCGTCCACAGATATTTCCATCTCACCCAGAACCAGAGGCCTTATGGGAAACAGTGCTGAGGCAGAAGCATGACTCCCTATGGTGAGTTTCTGGGCATTTATTACCAACACATCCTTTCGGTCCATCAAAACAAAGTTGAAAGCCTCATTCTGTGCTAAAAGCACAATGACCTACAGAGAGGAAAGTATTTTATAGGTACAAGGCACAGTCTTTTAAAACTAAAAATGAAGATGCTGATCAATTATTTAAAGAGAGCCTTTTTTGTCTCAGTCTCCTTTAAGCTATAGCAAAACTTCAATGTAAACATACCTCGATGTCATGCTCTAAATGGTTGATAACTTTTATCTCCAGGACAATCTCCTCTCCTCGGATGAGGTGTGGAGGGACAGCAAGAGACATGGAGAAGTCTTTGGAGATGGTCAGCTGTCAATAAAGGGACATAGTCCACGGATATTACAATTGAAGAGAACAAGGTTAGTGAAGATGACAGATCAATTTCTGGGTTTAGAAGGTAGAAAACTAAGGAACAGCATTGCCTTATAACAGCAAAGGTCTGTTACCTTTTGTGGCACCGGAGTGAAGGTCAAACCCAGGTTCTCTGACATCACCACAGCCATGGCTCTCAAAGAAGTCACGCCATCAGGCACTGTTATCTTCTCACTGGTCCACATTTTATCACTGAAAGACATGAAGAAAAAGTAGGTTTTAGACTTCATACCGTATGTTTATGCATTGCACTGTGATCTTAAAAATCCTCGACCATGTCTCAGCATCTGCTCACCTAACGTCAGCATCCAACCACAGCAGGGATTCAGTGGTGTCCAGCCACTGGCTCCAGTACGTCTCCACAATAAGATCCCCTTTTGCTTTGTCTAGAAGATCATCACCATCTGAAAGCCACCCCAAACAGAAGAAATTAGGCTATGTTTTTAATATAACGTAAGAACAAGTTATGAAATTGGGAGATCAAGTCATTATCCTGAATGACCACAAGAGGGACATCTAACAGGGACCAAACTTTACCACTTTTAGGTCCTGCTGGCTGCTGTTTCTTATACTGTCTTGCATTCGTCAATGTTTTAAGATTGCATTCCTAAAAAGGGAATAAGACAAGTTTTATAACAATTAAATCTGTTATATTGTATCAAGATGATTGTTTTTTGTTTTTTGAAGTACAGGTCCACTTTCAGTACTGTTGGTAAAGAAACCCATGAAGCATAGCTCAGGTGATGTAACCTGGAAAGTAGTTCCAAATGCCTGAGGAGTTTTAGTCTTTCAATAATCTATTCTGCTACACACAATACAAGCCACCAGATATATCGAGATGGGAAAAGGTCGTAGAGTTTTGTTTCCTGTATCTTCAGGTCCTGTCCCTAAAACTCTAGGGTTTCCAGCTCCGGGAGAAGAAGTCACTTCATAACAAAGCAGGCAGATAGGTTACATCACAAGCAGCCGGTTTAGAGGTCACACTCATAATACACTCAGAGTGCCTGACTGTAAAATCGGGGTTGAGGGATTACGATAACTGGAGATGTTTCTTTGTGGTCAGACAAAAAAGGGGATATTAGAGAAATCTGGCAGTGACTTTCTGAAAAGGGTTCACAGAAACGTGGTTGACATAATATTTAATCAGGCTCTATCAGAATAACAGCGAGGGCATGACGTGGACAGAGCTTTATATAGAGGAGACAAAACAACAGTTACTGAAATATAGTATATGAGGTCAGTTTGGAAAGCAGGAAGTTTGAAGAGAAATGCAGCTGCTCTCTGTTGAAGCATTCACAATGACGTGAGTAATTGAAAGTTTACGCCAACGGCAATAACTGACCTCTATGTTTCTGTTCATCCAAAGTGTTGTCATACCTGCGAGACTGTGACGTCCAGGTCAGACAGCGTGGCGTCATCGCTCGTCCCCATAACCACAATTCCTACCTGAAACCTGGATTCACTGGCAGCCACAGTGAGCGATACCTGCTCACCTGGCCGGGCCAGTTCACTGCTCCAGTTTAGAGTTACCTGTGGAGAGCAAGCACATGATCTATCACCTACACGCCCAGCAAGCCTGCACTAAACCATATACGGCAGACTGAAAAAAAAAAGCATATCATACAAGGTTGTGTGGCTGAAGAGAAACGTGCACTGTGTCACTGACAAGCTCTCCATCAGGGAGGATGCAGTAGACAGTAACACAGGCCTGAGGGAACCAGGACAGCGCTGGGGTCAGAAAGAAAGAGGAGGAGTTTTTGGTTCCAGCAGCCACCACCTGACCATTAGAGCTCACCTATAAAATCAAAACATAAACATAGCATTATAATTTTAAATGACTGAAATACTGGTTCAAGCAAATAGAAAAGCAGGATCTATATCTGAAGGGTAATATGAGCCTTCACAAGACTAATTAAAGATTGCAGAAAGGTCAGAGGGATTTTGTATCTTGGTAAGTAGCTGTCAGTGGTATTAAATTCTCACAATATGACTATCGTGATAAAAACAAACTTACAATCAAAGCATAAGCATGATATCTGTGAAAGATTTGAAAATAGTAATAAAGCCATCTAATAATGACTGCTTGCAAAATAGCAGTTATTACAAATCTTATTTGAAATGTCTTAATTTAATGCAGGTTTTCTTAAACAATGGTGGATACAATATGGGACAGCATATACCACAAAGTGAAGTGTTGCCGGTTTAAAAGTACTCTCCACATTGAGTTGAAGGGGTATTCCAATCTAAAAATTAGAGATAAAATTGTTTTATATTATTTTTATTTATGCATTAATCATAAAAAAAAGGTCTTTGGAGTTACCTTTGCAGATAATGTGTTGACTGGTGAGATCTGAATGTATGACCCACTGGGGGAGGAGTAGTTGGTGTAAACCGTCAGGCTCTGCTCGCTGGACTGGAATTTGGCCTAAATATATATGTAAGAAAACAAGAAAATGCTAAACTAAACTAAAACGATCAGTTCTGGCTCCACAATAGACGTCCTTGTTCTTTATGTGGTGTTTAATAATCCGTAGAAGATTTCTTACACTTAAGCTAATATGACACCCATGTCCTGGGGTAGTCTTCTTTATACCACATGTGTGAAAATGCAGTGAAACTACTCTTCTTACATGCAATGAAACTGCTGACTGGTACTTTCCTTGGCTGGCCTGCAGTAATTCGATTTGCTGTGATTCAGAATACTCACCCGAATAAGAAGCACTGCTATTTCATTCTGCAGTTTCAACTGAATTTGGACATTGCCATCCTTGGGCACAGGAAGCGTGAGAGTCGTGGGTTCTGTATTACTCAAAGAGGCTCTCTGAGTGACCTCAACCACAGCAGAGTGCATGAGATCCCATGAGCTGAGAGGCTTTCGGTCATATCTGCTTATCCTAAGCTGTGGGACGTAAGCAGAGAAGAAAGTGAATCCTGGACATTCAAGTTCAAACTCTCTTAAATTAATATAATTGTAAAAATTGATTCACTCACGTTTGCAGAGAATTGTAAGGTTGGCTTTAGTGATGGTGGAAAGTCAAGGAACATAAGCTGGTATGTGTGCTGCATGATGTGGACTTCAACTGTTTTACTCATTTTAAACCCTAAAGCAATGATAATGTCATACTTAGCATTGCAAGTGATTATATATTAGATATGTGAAGCAACAGTAGTTTAAAATAAACCGTACCCGTGGAGGTGTCTTTAACACTGGCAGCAATGTTTACAGCAACATGACCTTTGCTGCTAATTACTGCTGAAGAGAGCAGAGCCTGGAGTTGATCTTTGCTGAAGAAAAACTGTGTTGACCCGTGGATCTGAAAGCGGTTAAATGATTGCACCGAACGCCTGGTTGTGTGATTTCATTTTGGCTTCAGGTCACGCTTAATGATGAATAAAAGAACAACAGAGACAATTAAAAGCTCACCTCTTTAGTTTGTGTTAGCAGGAATGATGAGGCCGCGTTGTTTACGTCAGGCTTCAGAGTGGCATTAATAACTAATGTTCCATGTACAGGCTGTCCACTGGTGTAGCTGTGGGGGAAAACACACTGTGAAATATATTCAAAAGTGGAATTTGTTGACTCAGACTGAACTTACAGGGCTCTCACTGATCCTGAAATGTTTTCTCCAATGAGAATTTGTGAAGACGTCTTGACCAGGACTTCGAAGTGAGGATCCTCTGAAACAGCAAGCGTCACTGGTCATCTTCTTTGTTTAAAGGGACATGTTGGAGCTTCAGCCGATAAGTAGCTGTTGCTGCTGACTTGCAACTGGAAATTTAGTCATCAGTAATGTTACTGCAGATAGGATTACCGTTTACAACATTTTGTCCTTTTTAGATCAGTTTTAACCCAATCCATGAACCAATTTTTAAGATATTTTAATAGAAAAGCAAAAATCTTAACAAAACAAAGTAGCAAATTAATGTTATCTCATCTCAGGGTTTAACTCATTAAACTGAAGTGTCTCTGTCATTTAAAGAGGAGTCTCTTTAAATGTTTTAAATCTACTTGAGTCTCTTTGTAGTTGACTGGAGATCTTAAAGCTTTTCTGTGTTATTTAAAGTCTTCTTAGATTTATTTTCTGAGGTATTGTTGGATATCTCTCAGCTCTGCCGCAGTAACAGGAAATCTGACTCTCACTTTAACAAGCTGTAGTGAAAGATCACAACACAAACAAATCAGACATAATTTAGAAAGAGAAACGGCTAATAAAGAAACATTGTGCTGTTTAAGGTGGCACAACGTTAGCAGATGTGTTCAGCTGCTGAAAGTGCTATTATGACTGTCTTTAAATGTTGGTTTTGAAGGAGCAGGATTACGGTGAAGGTGGTTCCTGTTTTTTTTTTTTTTTTCCTCAATCATTGTTTTTGTAGTGTTTTTTTTAATAGCTTCCAAACCCAGTGACTTTAAACACTAAAAGAGGAAACTATGGTACACCTCCTTATTTGAGGGCTCCTTCGATTTTATTTTTAGGTACATTTTGCATACATTTTCCTTTTTTGATTAACTGTTTAAGAACATTTGTGGAATAATCAAACTTCACACCCTCAGAAGTAGCCGATCACTCCTCTTTCTAAAATGTCCAGTGCCATTGTTGGCAGCTAGAGATCACTTTCAAGAGCCAAATGACAAATGTTTTTCTCATTTAAAGTGCTGCCGTGATTGGCAGCTAAAGCTGCTCTCTGTCACATAACAGAATCTTTTACCAGAACTTATTTCTGGGCTGTTCTGGTCCACTTTCAACCCTAGTAATCAGTCATGTAAATAACACATTTTGTTTGTCAAAACTAAGCACATTTGCCATTTTAATCTGCCATTTTCTCAAAATGAAAAAGGACATCTGAAATTAGGGCAAAAATTTATTTGCCAAGTGAAAGACACATTTTAGAATTTTGTTGTTTCCATTTCTTGTTCTGAATGTTTTTTTTAATAAACTGAATGGATTAAATATGTGTAAGGAGGAGTATGTTTCAATTCTAAAAGTGAGTTATTGTGAGTTTCTTGACTTGAAACAGACACTTGGGCTCCTCTGGCCTCCCTTCAGTAATCTCTCCATGACTGGTCCTGCTAAAGGAAAATCCTGAGCATTACCAAAGTATTTTTATGAAATATCATGTACAGTCCTTCAACGTGAAATCAGTCCAGCCTTGTTTGTCAAGATAATTCAGTCTTTAAATGGCTGTACAGAAAAACCAGTGTGAGATGTCATTTGAGGGACAGGACTTTTCCAGATTCATTCAAACTTGCCTCCAAATAATAATCCAATAAACTGATAGATATGTTACCATGATGCTCCACAATGAATGTTTTCTCATCAGTCCTGCCCTACAAGAGAGGAGAAAAAAAGATGTATTTTTTAAATTCACTTGAGACAGCACTCTTTGCACAAAGTAAAGACAGTTTTGGGTTCTACTTTTACTGTTATTGTGATCTTCCACTGTCCGAGTGGAGACGTCTCAGATAAAGTGAATTCTTTTAAGACCATCCCCAGATTCCCGGTGGACTCCTGTCTGTCAACAACACTCCCGCTGGGATCCTGTATGACAAAGGAACATCAGTCATCAGTCACCTGTCCCATCAGACAGCTGCTGATGTGAGATATCTTCATGTCCACTGGCTTTGTTTTCTCACACAGAAAACAGAAACCTGCCTGGAGAGAAATTTCCATCCTGCCTTTGTACGGGCGGTTATCCAGCTGGACCGACACTACTCGAACTTTGACGGTGTCTCCTGGTTTGTATCGTGATCTGTCTGTCTGAATGAAGTAAGAGACATTCCTGAGGTTGAAGCTGACGGTGGTGGTGTTGGCGAAAATCAGAATGTCCTCCTTGTAGCCCCGCACCGTCAAGTTTAAGAGGGAATTCTGTGATATAGATCCAGGAATCTGTCGAGATTACCAGAAATGGACTTAATGTGACATGAGAGTGGTTCAGGCATTATTTCTTCGAGTTCTTTTCTGACAGCAGAAATTTGGAAGAAAACCAAACTTGACTCACAGGAGGAAGTGTGAGGAGACTGGTTAAACCTTAAAAGAAGATTGATGTTTTAGTGATCCGTAATGTCAGAAACCCACCGAGCAACTCAGTTCTATATGTCTGCATAATTATACGGTCACCTGCTTTGAAATCTTTGGTTTGAGCTACTTTAATGTCACCATGTGCCACCTCAGCTGTTACTCTGCTGGAGAAGTTGGCATCAACAGTGATGGCCAGTGGAGCAGATATCCCAGCATGCAACACCTCCGGAGCTGAGATCAGAAACAATGTCGAACTAAAACCCAGAGAGGAAAAGAACATCTGTGATTGGTCAAACAGGTCTGCCATGCCGGATCAAGTCATATATGACTTAAAGGTTCTTCTTGTACCGTCAAAAAACTGAAGAAATCATTACTTACCCGGATGAATCCTGCGTCGAACCAGAAACAGCAAAAGACAAAACGAGGGTCCAGATCCTGCTCATGTTGTCCAGTGACCTCCACAGTCACACTTTGGTTTCAAACTGACTTCCAACCGTTTAATGCAACCAAACCGGCCTACAAGTGCAAGTCGCAAAACTCCACCTCTCCTCCCAGTGCCAACACCACAGAGACAAAAATCACATGGCTACACCAGGATGCACTTTGTCACATGGTTTCTTTGTCAAAGCCAAAGTGAAGAAAAGGAGGTTCTCAAATTCTTATCACCTTAGCCGAGGGGAAGGAATTTGATCGGGACACACTAAGACAACTGTGGCTCCTTTCCAAGTGATATTGTATCCATCCACACTCACAAAACACTTGTTTTAAATGTCGATAGAAACCAAACACAAAAAATACGAAACAAAATATCCTGAGAGTTCAGTTCTTGGTTTCTTATCTTCACATACATGCTTTTAGTAAACAATTTAACACATCATTGAGTGGCACAATTTTAAGATGTATTTTTATTCTCAAACTTGCTGGGTCTTAGGAGGATCAGTTGGTCTATCATCATCAATATTTACTCTATGGAAAGTACTAAGTTTACATGTGCTGGTACATCCTAAAAGTACTGATGCAAAGTTTATTTTTCATTTCTTCCAATCAGAGTGCTCCTTAGGTGGGCTCAAGTGGAGCGAGTCAGAGACATACATCCCAGGAGCGAGACTTTCCAATCCTCACAGGAAATCAACTCAGGTCCCACCAAACCTTTCTATGTGGGGCCCATTTGAGACCTAAATGGGCTGAAAAATGGGGCCCTATTTTGGACTGTCCATGGGTTCTGCATTGTCTCCATATCATTTCCTGATAATGTTTATGCTTAGATATGTGGATGATGAATAGTCATGGGACCAAAATGGGTGTCTTATCTGGGTCTCAATTGGACCAACCACATGAGCAAACCTAAATGAGTAATTCACACCAATATAGAACCAGTGGATGATCCTGTATGGGAGCAGTGTTTTTACAAAACCATTCACATCTGATTCCATTGGTCTATTATGGATGTTGTTGGTACGTGACTAGATGTGTGTCAGTGTATTTATATGTGTGAGTGTGTTAATCTGTTGTTGTCAAAGTTGTAAGTTTATTTCTTTAATTGTGTCTGTGGTTTTGTTTTCATTTCGTTAAGCACTTGGTGTTGCACAAGCTGTATAAAAAATGATATACTAATAAAGTTTGATTGCTTGACTGACAGATCTCAGAAAGACTTCACATAAAAATGTTAGTTGGGATTTTTCCAAATTTTATTTTAATTATAAAAATATTACTTATAATAGTCATTACATTAAAGTAAAGGCACGGGCAAATGCTCTTAAAGAACCGGAGCATGGACATGAGCCGATACCGTCGGCCTGGTATGATCCAGGCTGTTACTGCTATTGCTGCCTGCATTGCCTCTGTTCTACCAGCAGGTGGCAGTAAATCCTAACATAACATTTCGAATAGGAGCGCCTCCCTCAGCATTCCTCACTTAACTGAACCCCCACAAATACATATTTATGTCCATTCTTTCATTTGAAATATAAATGTTCTTACACAATAGTCAAACCAAGATTTCAACAGTTTATTGCTTTGGTATAATCTTTTCACACTAGTTACATATGAACATATTTTACAATGTAAGGCGTATTTGTTCAAAATTTGGCATGTCCAACTTTGGCAGTGAAATCAGCCTCAAACGTGTCTTAACAATGTTTGTTGTTCATCTGTGAAGACGCAGGTAAGAGGTGAGAAGATGTTGAAACTGGATCCTGTAGCTTGTGTAGGCTTGTACTTCTCTACCGGGTTTTGCAACGTACATCTCGCAGCACTTACAAAGTCTTGTCTCACTTGTTGATAACATGTAAAGGCACTTTAAGAGCCACTTAGTGACCATGTTATCCGTTAGAAAACACCAACCATTACTCATAAACACCATCTTGATCTTTGACAAATGGCTTTTCCTCCAACCTTGTTTGTGTTGAGTCCTTAAAGGACCACAAGAACATCTGTACTGTACACTGCTGGAACCTGACACCAGCAAGGAGCTGGCAATAGAACATGTTTACAGAGAGAGCTAAAAGGTCTAGAAAAATGTAGCCTTATTGGAAAACATCACATATAAAAGTGAAAGGCAAAATATTTTGACTGTTTGCAGTTGGAGAACTGCTTACAGATTCATGTGTAATACAGTACTTTCTGGAAGTGAAGTACCAGTGTGGAGACATTTATTTGTTTATTTATTGTAAATACTCTTTCTCCTCCCCTGTTGGGCAGATGCTATACTAGCACTACTCAGCAATCCCCAGGACACTAACCCCATCCGACTGAATGAGCCACCGTCTCTTAAGTCGCATAAAAATGGAACGGAAAAGACGGGACTGGACAGCTGATGATCATTTGTCTCCATATTTTCATAGTGCCGGCTTTTTGACACTGTTGGTGATGCTAAGACAATCTGCATTTTGATTCTTTAAATGTCACCTATTTCCAGCAAAAGGTTGAAACAGCCATCTCTACAAACATTTGCATTTTTCTTGGAAGTGTCCATTAGCATCAAATGGAACGGAAAAGACGGGACTGGACAGCTGATGATCATTTGTCTCCATATTTTCATAGTGCCGGCTTTTTGACACTGTTGGTGATGCTAAGACAATCTGCATTTTGATTCTTTAAATGTCACCTATTTCCAGCAAAAGGTTGAAACAGCCATCTCTACAAACACTTGCATTTTTCTTGGAAGTGTCCATTAGCATCCACTTTGGAATTGTTCGCGAGTACCTCCAGAAATCACATCTCAAAATGGCGATAAATGTTCTCCACGTAGCTCAGGACCCTCTGCCAGTCAGGACCTCCTGCTCTCAGCATCTCTTCTACTGTCTATTAGAAATTTTTAAAAAGTCAAATATATGTGTTTTACAAAAACATAACCTATTTTGTGTGTATTACAAACAAGCTTACCAGAGATTGCTCAATTCCTACGGTCTCTCCTGTTTTGAATGCCAGACTGAGGTTCTCCCTCTACAAAAAATAAAAATAAAAAAGCAAATAAATAAAATGACTGAAGGTGGACACCATAAATCACTTTGTTCAGTCCCTCAAAAAGTGAATGTGCAGTTTCAACCTTGTTTTCTGGAGTCAGGGTTCTGTAAGGGATGTGTGAGGGGAGGTAAGTGTGATAGACGGCACAGAAGGCCAGACCGTCGGCCCAGCTGCTGCTGAAGTTGGTAATGTCAATATTCTGCAAGAACACAAAAGAAAGATTAAGGTAAGTTCCTGTGCCGTTGTTCACCTATGAAAATTACTGCCTCACTGTTCAAATCGTGCTATGTGCCATCTACGTGAGCACCCGAGGCGTGCTGTGCAACAAATGAGCTCCAGGATCACCTTGTAGCCTTGTGTCCGGCTCTGACACCAGCGGAGCAGCGAGTTTCTCTTGGAGCCTCCATGGCGACGCAGCAGCAGGTTGAAACCATCCTGGGACCTGCCAAAAGGGTAAACACAAAGTGAGATTTATGAGGTGGGCTTTTTATACAGAGATTCTAGTCAGTGAGGCAGGAGAAGTGTTCGTAATCTGGAGCTTTATCCACACAAAGAAAATTGAAACAAGTATACAGATCTTAGAAAGTTTTTTCAATGATTTCAGTGATATGCCAGTGTCTATGGGTGTGTGTGTGTGTGTGTATGTACTAACCTGGAGGGTGGCAACTCAGTGAGAGCTGAGTTGTACTTGTTAAGAGATTCCTCCCGCTTTCCTGCAAAGGCAAGCGAAAGCTTTAACGATATTGTTTTACTCGGCTTTTCAGCAGTTCCTCTTTTTTTCTGTGTTAAATGAGGATTTTTTTTCTATTAAATGTGAAAAAATGATAAGAAAATGTTGATTGCTAATACATTTTCTAATTGATCAAGGTCTAAACAACACTTGTGGGAGGCAAATATACAGTAGTCTCGTCAAAATCTAAAACATGCACTTAAACAGACTAATGTAAACATATTTAAAGCAATGTTTTTTTGGCCAGCAGAACAAGTTGTATTACGGAAAACTGTGCTTTTCCACACAAGCAGACTCAGTATTCAAAGTCCTTATACAACTTTATGGATCAAGTTTTTTACATTAACTGCTATTTTGCCACAAACACATGTTGTGTTGTGTCTAAAACTGCTTTGATTCACGGCATCTTGGTCTCTCATGAAAGTTTACAATTTAAGTGTTATTTTTGGATGTGTGGAGCTTAATAAGTTCATAAAAGTTAAAAAAAAAACATTTCATATGATTCCAAGATGCCTAACTGAGCTACAGCTATGTTGGTTTCTAAAAACTGAACTAATTATCAACCTAACAACATTGTTCTGTTAATTAATGTTTTTTTTCCCTTACTGAATAATGTAAAATATTGTTCTCTTGTGTAGGTGTAGCTTGCGCATCTTAGGGGTCATCTTTGTTAGCTTGAAGGTATCTGTCTGTTGATCTCACCCCACACAGAGTGAAGGATTGGGAGTATTCAACAACGCAGATGGGCTTGTGGGCAGTACTCCAAAAGAAGCTACCAGCACATAACTCTTGGAGATGACATAGGTTGAATGCTAATTAGTTGCAAGTTAGCTTTTAGCCTGGAGGGGGGCCAACAACAACAGATTTCATTACAAACAAGGAAGGCACCAAAAAGGCTAAAGAACAAAGAAGGTCAAACGAAGAGCTGCACAACACTTCGTTTCACTCCACTACAAAGCACATCTGTGTTCATTATGAATTTTGTCTTTTCCACGGCACAGCAAAGCTCAAAGTCAAGAGCAGCCCACACTTCAGATTGTTTCACACGTGCCTGAGACTATTCCAGAGTGGAGCGAAACTTATAGCTGTGCATTTGGAAAGCACCAGAAATAGTGGCTGCGAAATCATTTTCAAACTCCAAGTGGGTATTTAGATGTCACATCTTTGTGGTGTGTTCAAGTGCAGTATTTTTTGCCAAGAGGCTGAAGACATGAGGAGACATGGCATCGCTGGTTCTTCGTGTCAGTTTGATGTGCAAGAGGCCTCCCTCTCCTTCCATCTCGGGGTTTTCTCCAACTGCTGAGAGCATTTCAGCGACTGATCAAACACGTAGCAGCTAACTTTGTCTGCTCTCTGCTGCCGAACAGGTGGAGCTCATGGTGATAAGAAATGTTATGATGAAAACATCTTCCTCCTGCTGCTAAAAATAATGCTGAGTGGGCCATTATAATGTTGAGGACAGTGAAAGTAAGAAGCTTAGAGATGCTAGAATGCTAAAAGCAATGAAATCTTCACGTTTCACACCAGGCAACATGTAGAATATGTTTGGTTCCTCAAACTTACTGTAGCACAGATGTGCACTGACCTGTGCCATTGCTGGACTTGCTTTCTTGCCAATCCAGACTTCTACGCCCTCTTAGTTCCCCAAAGTTCTTTAGAAAAAAAAGTTAAAATCAGATACTGATTATCAACTTGTGGGATGCTGAATTATCTCCTGCAAGAGGTAGCACCTCACCTTGGTGGTGGACCCAAGAGTTGACGAGGAGTTGGACTGGGATGTTCCATTCTGCAAGGTAATGGCGTCCGAGGAGGCAGGTAATCTGGACAGGCTTCTGCAAGACACAAAAAGAGATGGGCCTGGAAAACAGACTTTGTTTTTGTCTGGGATAGTTGTTTCACTCGGCTCCAGCTGTAAATTAAACGGCCCTCAAGTGGAAGTAGTCTGGATTGAGTGTCACACATTGAAGAGAAACCACAACCACAGTCCTGACCATACTTGGTAATTGTCCTTATCTTTGCGTGCCAGAGAATGAAATGTGGAAGACGGAGAAAATCTGTCACATTACAGAGCACACTGAAGATCCATCGACACAAAAAAAGAGAAGAAAAAACTTTTATATCATTTGCACTTCCAGGAAAGCACATTGTCAAACTTTTTAACTTACCTTGATCTCTCTGTAGTTACCATCCTTCGTGTCTCGCTGGATCGCACGTCCTTTCCATCTCTGTCCTCATTGGTCACATTTCTCAGGTAACGCTTAGCCACACCTTTACAGTCTATTCTCGCATCCTCACTGTCGACGCTCTTCATCACTTCATTCTGACTCCCTGTTTCCACCCCTACTTCTCCCAACCTGTGCAACCCTCTCCCCCTGGCCCGCTCAGTTCCCTCTTTGTTTTCAGAATTGTATTCTCTTTTTGGTCTCTCTGGTTCCTGACACGTAGACTGCGCTTCAGGTTTGTCTTGAGCCTGACTCATAGTGGCCAGTTTTTGCCTGCTCTCCTTCAGTTCCCCTTGCACGGTGGCCAGCTGGACTTCAGCCTCCTTCTGTCTCTGCTGGGCAGCAGCAAGCTCCCTCTCAGTGTCTTTGTGGGCCGTCCTGAGCGCCGTCAGCTCTTCCTCCGCCTCAGCTCTGAGACGGTCAGCCACCGCCACCGCCACCTGGAGGTCCGCCTGGAACTGTAGCCATTCCCCACGTTCCGTCTGGAGAGGAAACAGCAGGTATTTTGAATTTTACGCAAGCAACATTAAGGAAAAATAAATGAATAAAATGTACTATATTTATTTTGGTCTTCTAAACTGTTCACTGGCATAGTTGGATTATTCTTATTATTTGAAACTATTTTAAAAATGTCTGGATACATTTTAAAGAAAATCTAAAGAATATGACACTCCTCTACAGCACCAGCAATGTCTGACACTTTAGAGACTCTGATGTAGAGTTACCCTAAGAGATACTGAAAATGGGGGCTGTGAAGGAGAAACTGTTCACCATCTAAGAAAAGTCAATGTCAAAACTTTTTTATAAAATAATAATAAAAGAAAAAAATGAACACTAGTTACTGTTGCATTACACAATTCCACAGACTGGGTGTGTGTTACATGGTTTGCAAAATAGTGTTTTAACATGGACTATTTTGTGTAAACTATAGACAATTTTGGATGCATATGTTCTGTGGTTAAAAAAACGTTATAACAAAGTACAAACCTCAATTCTGATGAAGTTTATGTAAAACGTGAACAAAAACAGAATACAATGATTTGCAAAACCTTTTCGATCTATATTCAATTGTATAGTCAAGTCAAGTCCAAGTTTACTTCTATAGCATGCTTTTAAAAAAATGGACCTCAAAAGCAGTATTTACATGTATAAAGAGAAGAGAACAAGGCCCAGTATAGAGCTTTGGGGAATCCCATAACTAAGTGGGGACACTGCTGAAATTTTGTTTTACCTGAATTAACAGAAGAACCTCAAAGGAAAAACCACACTGAAACTTCTCAGAAAGGCCAAAAATAGTACAGGTAAATGATTAATAACTACTTTTTCAAAGAGCATAGAAAGAGAATTTAGAAATAGGCTTGAAGTTAGAAAGGTTCAAGAAGTCCAAATGGCTCTTTTTGATGAGGGGATGGACCACAGCATGCTTGTGGGGAACTGGAACACAACTGTTCATCAATGAAGAATATATTAGATCCACAAGACAAGGTGGTATTAAAAACACCTTAAAAAAAGGCGAGGTGGGATGACGTTTAAGGGACAGTAAGATGGTCGCATGTGGTCAAAATTCTCAACGTACTGCACATACAGGAGAAGCAGCAGGATCTAAGGCAGAAATGGAGGCAAAAGACCCAATCAAAGACATCTTTTCTTTGAAAAATGATTGAAATTTGTCACACAGAGTAGCTGGAGGCACAACAGCACCTGAATCACAGGGATTTAAAAGAAAATTAGGAGTTTTTAAAAGAAACTGAGGTTTGTGACTATTGTCTGACACAAGGTTAGATACAAATTGGGTTTCTGAAGCTTTCACTGCTTTCTAATAATCCATTAGGCTTTTTAAAAACATTCCTAAGGAAACTCGTAGACAATCCTTGTTCAATTTTCTTTCATCAAACATCAAATTTGAAATTATTTAATATTTAAAAAAAAAACCCAAACAACAGTTATCCATTTGAATATTAAAGATTATGTCTTTGTAGTGTTTTCAAGAATATATAGGTTGAAAAATTTTTTAGACCATTGTTTTTGGGATTTAATTTACATTTCACACAATGTTCTAAGTTTTTTGGAACTGGGGTTTGTAAATAACTGTCTGCTGCTTAAGTAACTGAGTAGATATAACCAATGTAATATGCACTCAAACTAAATTTTATGAGGTTTGCCCTGTTTTAGATGGGGAAAAATTAACTCCTCAACTCTCATTCTGAGCAGCTATTAACCTAGCTCTCCTGCAGAATTCACAACTACACCCATCTGCTTCAGTGTACCAATATTGGGTACTCAATTACAGTTTATAGACTCAACTATAGTTTATTGCTCAACTAAATTCCCAGTGTAGCTTCATTTATGTCAATGTAACTATAATGAATGACTGTTTCATTAAAGTACTTGCAGTGGGAGCAAATTTTACTCTCTTCGTTTACTGCTCAGTGACTTAAATCCATAATGTAAAATTATTATTTTACATTCATTTCCATATAGTACTTAAACAGTTACAAACACAGACATCAGGTAGGAAGAGTCGGGTGACAGAGCAAATGTAACCGTGCAAGTCCAAATAATCACAAGAAAACCACTGCAAATTAGCCTAAACTACTACTATTTTCGTAAATATGCAACTAAGCATAAAAGTGACACTTTGGACTTTAATCCATCTTCTAAATGAAATGTTTTTTGAGTTGGAGTACCAGAAGCTACTCCAGTTTGCTCCCCTCTGGTAAATGGAGTAGGACTGATTTTTACCAGTGTGCTTTGTCGACAGATTTACCAGATTAAAAAACAAAACAAAACAAAAACAACAACAACAAAGACAGAGTATGAAATACAGAGATTCAGCCTGTGTTAATCAACTCACTCAGCACTGCCTGAACCCATTCACCAAATGACTGATTATAATAGGTATTCATTTATGTGTGAAAGTCCCCGCTGATCAAATGATATAAAAAAGGTTACTTTTTAATATCTGAGAATGAACATAATTTCTGTCATATTTAAAACTAAACAGAATGGCATCAGCAAGTAAAGCTAACAGCACAAAATGATTACAATAAAATGAACAATCAAATATCCATTTGGTCCCCCCGCAGCAAGTCTAAACAAGCTGCATTTCTAATGAGGCATAACTGGATCATGAGCCAAAAGAATTTTATCCTTTCTTTTCCCTCTCTTTTTTAAGATAAGAAAAGCAACCCATAAACTCTAAAGGCTCATAACACAAGAAAGAAAAAGAAGGAAAAAAAAAACATTTTCAGAGCTTGACCAAGATTACATTGTGAAACTGCTTTTCTGTGTAACCCTCGGTGTGGCTTTGATCCAATAGCTTCTTTTATACCTTTTGAAAATGATGAGAATCTCTCTCAAAAAGACTCAATTTTGAATCTTAGAGAATCGGGGGGGAAAAAGCTGACACTTTCTTTCTTTCATGAACATGTACAAACACAACCACCAGACATCAAAAGAGACAGCCCTAACCAAAACAGTCAGGAAGTAAATTGCGACAGACTATTTTGAAATCTTTAGGAACCATCGCTGTCAAAAGAGAAGCAGGGAGATGTGTTTTAAGAAAGGAAAAGACGTGCAGAATAAAAGTGGCTTCTAATATATAAAGAGAGACAGACTGTGAGTAATATGAGCCAGAGTCTGTGATGGAGTTTTGAAGAGCAGAGGGGCTGGGAATGTTGGTAATTAGATGAAGAATGGATGGAGATGTGGAGGAGGAGGAGGAGGAGGCGATGTTGCTCCCTCATCTGACCAAGTGACTCAACACCACAGCTGGACTTGATTACACTTCATGTATGCACATGCACAAGAACACACACATCATATCATATTCATTTCCTCTCACCCACACATACACCCCCTCCTTTTTTCTTTTACCTCAACACCAAACCACACTGTCGAGCGCCCGCTGTTTGACGGCATGAAATAAGCAGCAGCACAGTGGTTCCCGTTTGCAGTGAAAGTTCTATATTAAGTCATTCTGAAACGACCGCTGGGTCTTGGGGGAAGTTGTCGTCTTATCTGGCTGTGGACACTCCAAGTGGAGCATGTCTGTTGAAGGAAACAGGAAGGGGTGCTCCTCAGCTCACACTGAGATAAGGGTGTGGATTGTCTCTTTATACATACACACTCACTCGGTCCCTCAAGAGCTGACCTCGCGCCCCACTCCAGGACCAGATGTGGTATCCAGCCTTGACAAGCAGACGTAGCTTTCAATACTCTTGATGCACATCTCAAACCTTCCTGGGAAGAGTCCAGTGTACTTGGAGCACGTGTGTGTTCTGTGTTCCAACAATCTGTCCCTAGTTCACCTCCACACCCAGTTTTTTTAATACATCGTTAGGGGAATATCTCAACTCTACAACAGCTCCTTTCTCCAGTTTTCCACAGCTTGTGTATTCAGAAAGTATAAAATACTTCTGAACCTATTAAGACACGTTTCATTCCATCCACAGTAACCGCAAACATGTACAAACTGAAATGGCCCAGCTGCCCGCAAATGGCAAAACGAAACCACCCCTGCTAACACAACCAAGCCCAGGCCAGTCGGTGCCCCCTCTCCTTATCCTCCCTGACACTCTAAATCTTCCTTCAACATGTAACCAGGCTGTGTGACCTCCAGATACAGAGCGTTTTTTAAGCCTGGCTTGTAGGAGCAGTCTGGCGAGAAGAAAAGAGAGCAGAGAGAACTTGAAGGTCATTCCTGAAAATCTCTGGCAGCGTTCACCTGGAACTGATTCCAAAGCGCGGCTTTGGGATCAACTGGAGGGAATCTGACCAGCCAGCCCCCTCACTCAACCCGCCCCCCTGGCCCGACCCTCCCCCATGAACGAGTGTTTTCATATTTGGAAGTTAAGACAATTGAAGACTGATTGTGGATGTAAGCACAGACAGATGGTGCATTGATCCTAAAGTGTATTAAGAAGCACATAGAAAAAAATATATAAACAACAGGTTTAGAAATAAAGAAAAAATGGCTCCAGCAAGCTCAGCTCAGATGAAAAAGTGGAGAAAAGAAGGCAAGAAAAAGGGAAAGGCAGAGAGGAATGAAGGCGTGAGATAGAGGATGGGACTGCAGCAGCATTTGGAGGGTAATAACTGCTGGAGTTTTGTGTTTACGGAGGAGCAGCCAGCTCTCTGATGGAGAAAGAAAGAGGCAGAGCACAGCAACCGAAGCAGGAAGGGAGGGAGGCTTTCAGTCCATCCATACATGTTTGTGAGTCTTCTGTCTCACGTGCACTGCACACACAGAAACACATGGCCGGTCAGCGGAGCTGCAGCCCTCAGCCCTCATTACCTCACCACACAGCACAAAACAAAAAAGGTTTTGTGTCCCAAACAACTGAATGTGAACTCCCCTCCTCCGTCCTGCAATTCTATTCTCCACTAGAAGGATCCCAGGACAGCCGAGCAGACCAAGAGCACTCATAAAGTTGAGATTTGCTCGCTCATATCGCTCTGCTGAGAGCCTATGTAAACACAGTGCTGGACTGTCTCCGTTTCTATGACACAGCTCCCTCACAAGGCTGGGCCGCAGTCTGGGGTCAGCTAACCCGTATAAAGCTTTTGTGGGAAAACCTACAAGAGTCGGAGACAAATTGAGGGCACCGAGATCAAATATAAGGTTTGGAGGTAGATGGATATATACATAGGTATGACAGGCATGTCTCTGAGAAGTGTACATACAGAAATACAGCTATTTAACCAAAATCTAAAAAAATAACAGATGTGAGAGAAGCTAACTGTGGGTCACAGCCCTGCTGTTGAAATCTAAGACAGATCTGAAGGAAGCTGAGAGCCCCCGGCTACAATCCTCAAAAGGGAGGGTCAGGAATTGGAACGACTGAGTGACAGGAAATTACCACAGAATATTATCATCCTCACATAACCGGACTGGATTGAAGAATTCTTGAAGCATTTTATTCTATTCTTATTGTTCTTAGGTTATTCAGCTCGGAGTCAGTCCCAAAGAACGATCAAACATGCAGTTTTTTGCTTGAACTTCAAGTCAGGCGTTTGACTTTGAAGTCCTCACTTAAGAGGTGTCCTGCTATGATCTAATCTATTTTCCCTTCAAAGGGAGCCGCAACTGTCAAAACTATCTTCCAGAAGACAATCTCAGTGATTTTCCTTTTTTTGGGCCCCTCAGGAGAGGCCGTTAGACAGGAAGAACTTTAATAAGCAAAGCTGCAGCTCCCAGGGGGGCCGAGTGAAGACCATTCCAGGGTCTGTTGTGGGTGGGAGGGGGGTTATGTGACAGAAACTGTGTGATGGTGTTATCTCATGGCTGAAAGGTCATAAGAACGACCTAGGCTTGTGCACGATTTCCTGTTTGACTGTTTTCACAAATGTGGTTGCAAATAAATGTTAAATTTTCGCCAGTTTGAAATATTTTGTTTGTGGCGAGTAAAACCAAAACTATTTTTTTCTTATTTTAGAATAAGCCTATAATCTTCTGATCACGGAGGTATTTTCTCTGGCGGCGTGGCCCCGTTATGAACATGATGTAACCTCTGTTCACTAAAGGGGTTTACTGAGCGGTCACTGAGGCTGCTATCAATTCACTAAGCTCACAGCTGATGGTGGTATAAGGTAACTGTAAGGAACATCTCACCTGCAATGTATTCTTTAAAGTCTTCACTTCTGTCAGCAGACACTTCAGTATCTCTGAGGATGGGATATAAAAATGTCAGAAGAAGTCACACGCATGTCACACATAAAATGGAAATGGACTTCTTAAATACGTCAAAAGTTGACCCACAATGGGATGAAAAGAAGTACTAAAACAAAAACTCCTGCAGAACAGAATAAAGTGCAACAAAATGTGTTCAAAACTGGATACGTGATAGTGACAGACTAATCCCGTTCTTGCCTGTTGTGTCTGGAGCCCCGTCCTGACTGGCGTCAATACCCTGTGTTTTCCTACACTCATCCAACAGTTGCACCAGTTCCTCGCTCTGGACGTCCTTATCTTCATGACGTGGCAGCAGAGGTTGACCAGGACCACTGTCTTTTTCCTTCAAGTTCTGACCCAAAGAGCTGGCAGTAGGTGAGGCACTACAGACTAAGGAAGGACTCTTGATGGGACTGACCGCCACACTCTTCACTTGGGAATCTGAAGTTCTTGGTGAAGAGGTTGGAGGACCCCCATTCTTCCCTAAAGAGGCTTGCCCGTTGCCAGCCGCAACACTCCCTGATTTTTTGTGCAACGGGGTAACTCCGGGACCGATTGTGGAGGTGTTTGAGCTCACTGGTGGAGGAGGCCTCCAGTCAGGAGGTGGAATGGGAGTGCTGGGAGTAGCTGGGGTTCCGTGCTGTGATTTCTTTCCACTTTGTGTTTTAGCCTGTGCTGGAGGTGGGGATGAAGATGGAACTGCAGGTGAAGCTTGAAACCGGACAGCACTGGGTATGACAACAGCCCCATCGCTCTGTGGAGAAGAGGGTGGTGTGTGGAAACTGTCCGCATGAACCCCTAGAGAGAAAAGAACATATACACATACATTTGTTAAATGTTTGCCAAGTTTAGTCCACAGCAGAGAGTTCACTCCTGCAGAAGACATTGCTCCTTTCTGAAATCCATATTTTGCTGTCCAGGGCCAGATGTATAATCAAGAAATACACACAAAAACTAAAACAAAGGAAGGATGTGCAGAAAGAATGCACACACATCATAGTCTTCTGTCCATGCAGACACACAGGCTTCAAGAAACTTCCAACTTCACTATAAATATATGACAGCAGTTTTTAACGTATTCATTTATTTTAATAGTATACTCTTCTTTCACTGTGCCTGCATTTTCCCTGGTTATTCCCGCTTCCTCCCACAGTTTAAAAACATACATGTTAGGTTGACTGATGAGTGTAAATTGGCTGTAGAAGTGGGTGTGAGCGGTCATCGTAGTTTGTTTACTTTGTTTCTGTGTGGCCTTGTGTTGGACTAGTTACTTTGTCCAGTGTGTATCCCACTTCCAGACCAATGACAAATGGTATAAGCTTCAGCACCCCCACCTCCCCTTCACCCTGAACAGGACAAAAGCTGGAATAGAAAATAAATGGATGTATAAAATACCTATATGTGCTAAAAACAGCCAAAAACATGATTAATGGTAGCATTTAACGGTTGGGACGAGAGACTGTGAGAGCTAGATGACAATCCTAAGAGAAGTCAAATATTCTATCAAATGAAACTGAAGAAAATATTTTAGCAAGATTCATGTTTCTTCTTTGGTTTTTGATCTGTTAAAAAAACTTATATATATATAAAAACATCCAATAATGGTTAAGTATTGGAGGGGAAATCAGTTTTGTGCACTTGTGTAAAATTTCATAATGATGTAAACTTCTAAAAGAGGACCATACTCACGCACAACTTTATAAATCCGCTGAAAAGAAAGTATGTCTACAATTTCAGCTTTTATGTGTAAATGACTTCAGAGGTTTTATGAAGGTAGGCAGATTGTGTCATGATTTGGTCCTAAACTTTCTTCCACCAACAATAAGCACATTTGCATCATGCTTGCCTGGGAGCAAGTTCAGCATTCCTAAAATGAAGCACAAGCAGCTCCTTTCCAAATTTTTATCATTTTTTTGACTAATCAGAGCAGCCTGGGCTCTTTGGGAGGAGAGGCTTCAAGAAATTGGAGCTAAAATAAAGTAATTCAGATAGAAAATAGAACAGTTCAGTCAGTCAACTCTCACAATGAAGACTTCAAATGATCTCTTAACGATAAAACACTTGAGTTTTGGCATCTCGCCTTCAATCTGATCCACTTCGTAGGCATACATAGAGACACTGGAGATGATGAACAGAACTTCCACTCCACACAACCAGAGCCTACAAGTAGAAGCTGGGGAGGAGGTGAACTTTAAGAGAGAGCTTGGTGGATAAGGGACAACAGAAGGAGAGGCGAGTACCTTTAGCTCCTGAAATAGACCTATGAACAGCATGGAGGACTTAGAATAAACCATGCAAAGGGGTAAGAATCAGCTTAAAATAATGCTTGAGATGTTATCCCAAAGAAGATCTCATGCCTAGTTTATAACGACCTTCCAAAAATTGAAGATTTTCTGCCCAGCTATATATATATATTTATGTATATGTATAATATGCAGATAGATAGATAGATAGATAGATAGATAGATAGATAGATAGATAGATAGATAGATAGATAGATAGATAGA
>JAOWBL010021428.1:0-24247 GCA_028564865.1 Zenarchopterus dispar
GTATAACTAAGGTTGGACAGGAAGTCCCTTCAAAATAAGAGGCAAGGAAGACAAACAGAACCAACTCATAACAGGATGACACAAAAATCATCAGTTCAATTCAAATTCAATTCATTTTTATGTCTCTTTACACTATATAAAACAAAGAAATGGAAGACAAAGCCTGCTTTTGACTTTAAAGACACCATTCATCTGATCTGTTTTACGCAAGCACACACACACACGCACGCACACACACACACACGCACGCACACACACACACACAACCAGCAGATCGTTGAAGTAGCTCTGAACAGGAAACACAGCATTTACCAGCTGACAGTCACTTCTTGGAAGCAATTAAAGCTAATGGCCTTGTTAATCAAAGCAATCACAGGACCCACTCAGCTCAGATTTATTTTTGTTTAACCTTTTCATCCATCTTCTTTTCCACCTGTGCTCTCATCATAATAGAAAATTATGATTATGGATCCTGATCATTATAATCACATGAAAAGGTTAATGATGAACAGAGTTGGTGGATTTGATACAGAATGGACCAGATAGAAACTGTATCATAAAGGCCGATGAAGACAATTTTTGATGTGTATAAATCAATTTTATTTTAATCACTTGTGTCAAACATGATTACTGTCTGTTTCATTTGGAATCGTGTCGCTTGAGCTTTAGGAGACGCTTCTGAGGGTCTCTGTACTGAGATAGAAAAAAGATCCTTTTCATGGACTCAATTAGCATAACAATCATCTCTAGATGTTACTGTTTCACAACTCTAAAATACCTTTTATGATAACATCTTGTTAATGCTGAGGGGTTTTTTTTACTTCTTTATTCTTTAAAGTCTTGACTGGTATCGTGTTGCAGAAAAACAGCTGGAAATGTTTAACACACAGGGATGCTTTGCTGGAATATTACCCTGTGACTCTTCAGCCCAGGGTCATTCTAACTGTTTTATTTTTTTCTGATGTGGAATGAGTCTGTCATTGCATTTCCAGGAAAGTTTCAAGTGTTATTTTTTTGCTTTGGAGGACTGGGGTCTGACTGACGGTTGTGCTCTTGCTGCGGTGTCCCTCGTGACTACAGTAACCTCAGTTTGCCCTTGCCTCTTACTGCTCTCAGTAAAATTGTGCAGCATGTGCCATAATGTCAACCTGGATCACTGCCGCTCCAATTCTTCCCCTAACACTGAAAAAATAGTTTGAAACATGTTCTTTATGCATTGCAGTTTACTAATTTTAGAAAAAGCACCAATCATTCAATAAGAGCTTAAAACATTTGCTTCAAAACAGGTCTTCAGAAACCAAATGGGTCACGTGATCAAATGCTTCATCGATTGTTTTATACAGTCTATGTGTAAGACACATCAAAGTGCATAGTAACCACTTGCTCAGATATTTGGCATTCAAAGATATCCGCCAGCAGTTGGCAATGGCTTAGTACTGAGCATCTATGAATTGTGGACATATAACAATGACGTGGAGACAGGTGATGGCAGCCGATGCACTGATTTGAGATTTCAGCGCTGAATCCATGCGTTCTTATCCCAACAAGCCAGTTCCCTTTATAAAAAATACAGGGCTACGCTCTTGACAGGATACCACCAGCGGAGTTATATTTAATTGTTTTTATGTTGCTTTTCAGTTTGTTTGACTATTTCAGTTTAGTCTTAGTTAAATAAGCTTATCAGGTGATTTTAGTTTTGAAAAAATGGTCAATTTTAGTTTAGTTTTACTTTTGCTCTGGTCTTAGTTTTGGTTTTTGAGGCATTGATGCACAGATATCAACAACACAAATCTTGGATGAAAAAATCTTATCAACAAATACACAGTACTAAATCCTTTATTCTTTCCTTTGAGTGATTAGATTAAAAAAAAATAGTTCAGTAATTAAAAAAAGAAGCCCCAGTCACAAAAAAAGAAAGAAATGATTATGAAAACAAAGTGAATTTTACCTCTGATTTATTGGGTTTCAGTTAGTTTTGCATTGTTAATTATTGTTTTTATTTAGTTTCAGTTTTATAAAAAATGTTCTTTTTATTTCAGTTAGAGGGATTATTTTTCACTGTTAGTTTCAGTTTTAGATGTAGCTTTCATTAACTAAAGTAACTGTGGACACCAGTCCATTCCAGGACCCCATTCAGACAAACACTCTCACAATCACATCTAAGAGTAATTTAAAATCCCCAATTGGCCTGATAAATATGTTTTCTGACTGCAGGGGGAAGCCAGAGTACTCAGAGAAAATCCACATAAGCACTCTTCACAGACTCCACACAGAACAAAAGTTGAACCAGAAATTCTCTTATCAGTGGATTGAATAAATTTGTTTAAGACTAGTGTAGGGCTAGCTATTGTGAGACAACAGTGCCAACCACCAAGCCACCATGCTGCCCAGCATTAAAATGGTTCAGCAAACAACTACCACCACAATAGACCTATGCTCAGTACGATTGACATGTGATACTTCATTTGTTTTTCTCATGGCATGGGAGTTTTTTTTTTTTTTAACTTGCCATTTGTTCTTTTAGTATTTGCTTTGGAGTAATTATCTGGGTCTCTGAAAAGCGCCTGGAGACAATTTGTATCGTAATAGAAGCTATACAATTAAAATTGAACTGAACTAATTTTAAAGGTAGGACAAATGCTACAATTATTTAGATCACACCTAGTGGTACAAAGTGCAACTGCAAGACTCATCTGACTATCCTCATTCAACAACACAGTCAGTAATTTCAGTGCTCTTTCATCAGCACGAGATTCATGTTTTTAACAAGTGTCAATGCAGTTTGCTTTTTTATTTCATATACTTATCTGGCTTATTTTCATATATTTGATGTAAATCTTACACATAGCAGCTTTAATATCAGGATATTTCAGTAGGCAGTATGGGAAATTGTTAAATGTCATTTGAAGAAAACCAAAGCTCTTAAAAAAAAAAAAAAATCAGTAACACCTGTGTGTGTGCAAAAAAATCACTCCGTCATTTTGTAACCTCTGAGCAGCAAGCATCTCACTCTCTCAGTGACAATAATAACCCTGATATGAGTCATGGAGAATCAGATAGCTGAGAGGACAGGTGGGATAGGCTGTGGGAGCAGTACATTTCAGCATAAGTTACTGCAGTTTGACAAACATAAACCACATTCATGAAATGTAAGTAGAACAAATTTTTGCATAAACTGTTTGCAGAGTAAAATTTATGTAATTCGTGAAAACTTCAGTTGGGCCAAACTTTTTGTAGGTATGAACAAAAATCTACTTCTACCTCTGAGCATACACAAAGCTTGTGTTAATAAGAAGTGAGCATAAATATTGCTTGTCATTTCAGACTTTACTGTTGTATCACTTCGATGTGATACACAGTATTTCATTTTATGCTATTTTCATAATGTGGAGATACCTTAAAAATGTGTGTTTTAAACATGAGAATACAGTCAGAATATAACACATTTGTCTTGATTTATGTGGGTTTTACATGTTTAAACTTCAGGTATCAGTGGATTGAATGAATTGGTTTAAGACTAGTGTAGGACTAGCTATCACTCTGGGAATTATAACTGACTACAACTGTAATGATAAGTTATACAAATTTTTAAGCATTGTAGCAGCCATGTTCTTAACTTTAGACCACAGAGGGTGTCCAAGTTTCTAATGAAATCAGTACAGTGTAAAAGGAAGCTATTCTATCCATGTTAATTTACAGGTGCTTTCAGGTTTCTGCTTAAACCTAAGAACCTTTTTCCCCTATGATGTGTACCGGCAGTTGAAGGTGAAGTAAGGGTTTTGGGATCTTCGTAACCCACCCGCCATCACTTCCATAGACTGCACTCACGTACCCATCAAAGCTCTATCCAATGATACATTTGTCTTCATTACCAGAAATTATTTGCATTCTGTAAATGTGCAGCTTACACACAATACAAGGGAAATATTGCTATGAACTAGTTCCTCCATGGCTTGGTGGGACTCATGACAGCTTCATCCTATGCAACAGCTCAACTGGCAGCGTTTGGAGAATGGAGCTGTGAGAGACAGCCAGCTTATCTGTAAACACACCCTCCTCCTTGCATATCATTTTTTTATAGGGTCTGGGCTGCTCCTTTAGCTGCAGCCTGATACGCCCTCAGTGTAGAAAGGAGCGCTACTGCAGATCTTTTATCCCCACCACTGTTCATGCACAGCTCAGTTTAGTTGTACTCTGGCATTTTCTCTTTCTTTCCCTTTATTTTTTTTTAACTCCACTGACAAGACTGTGAAAGATTTGTGCAATAGCTCACAGATAGCCCCCCACCCTACACACATAACCACCACCACACAGCTCCAATTCTTATGTTATATAGCTTGTATTTTCATTTTTTACTTTCTTTATTGCTAGATTAATAACTTCTTTTCTACTGAATATCTTTTACACTTTATATTTTCTTGTGATCTGTCTCAATAAGTACATTTCTCGATTATGGGATCAGTAAAGTTTGATTTGATCTCGACTTACAGACTCAGCCTTTTTTGTCGAGACAGTATCTAACCACTGAAGACGTGGCCTATGTCACTGCTAATGAACCCACAGGCACCACAGGAGCTGGCTTATAAGGAAGTTCATGCTGCAACTTGGGATGTTACAGAGCACATGAATGGTGCCCCAAAAACAAGGTGGCTGTGCTTAGATGCAAAGGGTAGCACCCTGATCTATAAAGCGAAGAAAGTGTGCAAAATAGTATAAAGCTTGCCGTCTCTTCCACAACATAGCCAAGACACAAGGCCGTGCCGTGACAGAGATCCCTTTTGCCCCTGAATACATGCATGAGCCATGTCACGTCTTTAGCTTCACTGGGTCCAAGACCACCAAGTGATGGTGAAAGATCAGCAGGTGAAGGAGTCACATTGGAGGAGCACTCGCCAGCTGAAGCAGATATTGCTTCCAATTTACTACAAGACGTGAATAAATAGGTTTTAAAATGATCTTTGCCTGGAGATTGATTAAATGGCACTGGAAAAACAGTATAAGGTTTGTGAGCCAACAAAGTTTAATCTATAATAATTTAAGAAGTTAATGCGTCTTAAATTCTAATTTAATCCACCCTTTCTTAAAGTTTGTGTTTAAAGCAATATATTTGCCAAGAACCAGGATGATTGGAAGTCAGAAGAATGAAAAAGTCTTGGAACATCTTGTTATCTGAAGCAAACCTAATCATCTGTAAAACATGTTGAGGCGGGTCGATGGCATGACTTCCTGTGTGACTAAGACACAAGTATTTATTGACGATTGAGTTGTGAAGTGTACAGGGATATACTGTCTGCTCAGATTCAGTCAGAGGCATCAGATCTGTTTGGACAGCACTTTGCTGTATAGATGGGCAATGACCCAATATGTACTTCAGAACCAACTCAAAGGGGTTTTGAGGCTAAATAAGGCTATTATTCTGCTATGGCCAAGTCACTCAGCTGATCTCGATGGGATTCTTTCATTTTCTGAAGATAAAACTGAAGGTTCAAACATGTGTAAACAATTAACATTCAAGGACAGCTGTGCCAAAGGCAAGGTAAACCATCATAAGGAGTAAAAATGGAAACCCCATTGTTTGATGACGTCAGTGCACTCCAAAATTCATTGAACCATTACCAGCAAATGACTCTCAACAACACGTTGAAATGTATGATTATGTTAATTTTTCCAATTGCATCTCAGCCCTTGAAAAAAAACATTTCATATGAGAGTCCTAATTTGAAATCATTCCCCCAATTAGCATTTGAATACGCATGGATTAGAGTGTTCTGCATTTTACATCCATATTCATTATATGACCTTATATCGGGGGTGAGGATGGGTGGGGGGGTAGTGGTGGTGGTGGTGGGGGTTGTTCGGTGTTAGAACTTAAACAGGCTAATCCTAATGTTTCAATTGAGACCACACACAGTCTGGGTCTTCCTTTTCCAGCTGAAGTCTTGTCTGTGTGGTTATTTCTTGTATTCCTAAAGGAATACAATGCACTCAGTAGAAGTACAGCTGGAAGATGGATGAAGTGAATTCGAGAGGGATGGATGCAGGCTTTGAGGGCAGGGAAGGTGGAGATGGTGAAATGTGTTGCAGTGAGGATTGATGATGGCCGGTGAGAGACTGAGGGTGGGGGCAGGGGTGTCAGGACAGGTGATGATGGCTGCACAGAGCTGCATGCTACTACAGTTGGTGCCGGTGACAGATTGTGGTCTCAGTCTGCTGCTGGGAGGATGCTGGCAGGTTTCAGGCCGGACACAGTCGGAAGCCTTGTTTGAGCCAAGTCAGTGACAAACCTGCTGGGTAATAATATTATATGTTTTACGTAATTATGATGAGAATATCATCATATACACAGACATACAGACCACACATGGAAATCCCAATAAGTGACTCTTGTTTCCCCTTTTTTGCTGTTTTGGAGCAATTTTCTTTTTACACAGTGTTTGATACATTTCTGAGTCAAGTCTTCACTAAGATTTATGTAGAAAATCTGAGCAGCAGGTGGAATAGAAGATTCTACTTCATCTCCCCTTCTTCCTCTGTCCCCTCTTTTTAAACCACTGTTCTACTCCTCTCTCTTCTCCTCCTCTGTATGTAAACCTCTCTCCAATTTTTCTCCATCCATCACTTTGGCTTCCCGTGGCAGCTGATTAGCGTCTGTCCACCCCAATCTTCCTCACATGGCAAAGGAATTACCCTCTTACTTTTTTAGACCCTTTAATCTTGCAGAGGAGAGAAACGAATAATGGGTTTGACTATTGTGCAGAGTTTTTAATTGTCACCTGCCAGTTCTATAATTGGATGATGTTCATAACTACAATGAAAATCTAAAATAGTCTCTGAAAAATCTCTTTCTGTAATGATTAGATTGTGCCTCTTTATTTTTACATTTAGAAAGACACTCTGCATGTGTCAATAAAAAAAAAAAAAGAACGCAAATTAGCTGTTTTGTTGCTTTTCATTGACTGGCATAAGGGTTTGCATCTTGAAAGCAAGAGATGTTTTTGGAAAAGACCAAAACAAACAAATGCAATATAATGCAACCCAGTGTTAGAGATGTATAAGAAATACAAGCTTCATAAAACAAGCCTTATTTTCTAATTAATTACCCTAAATGGTCTAACAGTCTCATAAAAGCAACGTGGAAAAAAAATAATCACGTAAAAAAACACTTCTGCATCAGTCTGAAAAAAGGAGTTGCGGAAAAGAAAAAAAACTAAAGGAAATCAAATTTCTTTCTTAATTCTTAATCAGTGAGCGCGTGGAAGTCATAGAGGGTTCAAATCTGCTCTCCCATTACTGGTCCGACTTTGCTGTGAGGCACATCTGTCAGTAGCCACGGGCTAGAAGCTACATATATAGATGCAAATAGTGGCAACATCAAGGGAGAACTTAATTAACATTCCCAATTAACATGGAGAACAAATGGACTAGCAGGTGCTTTGACTTCACAATTCAATTATTGCCTCTTACTGGCAACAGACTCAATGAAGGTCAAAGCCGTGCCATAATTATGGAGCTCTGTGCACTGCAACAGCACGGAGGATTACGTAGAGATAAAGGGCTCTCCTTAAAGGTTAACTATGTCGTCTGTTATGCATGCAGCGTTTAATAAGCAAAAGAAGGGAGGGTTTGTCTAATTAGGGAACTTAAACAACAGCTGCTAAATATGAAGAAATGTTCCACTAATGGAGATCATTTCTGCAACGTGTTGGATTATTCTGAGCTAACAATGTCTTAACGGCACTGTTAGCTCATCTGTTCTCGGATGTTAAAAGGAGATCTTTTAAAGGTGATGAAAATATTTTTTTAAAAATATAAAAAGATATGAAAAAATATCAGTGCCACAGAGTTTGGATATTTGGTTTTGGTTTTGCTGCAAGTATTAAATATTAAATATTTAGTTGCTGTCTGACCATGTTTGCGAGTCACTGTATCATGAGGATACTGCATTATGTCTCCACTACAGTTTTTTGTTCAGAATACAAGGTTGTTTTGAAGTAAAAAGAACTGCTGTGTTGAAATACAGGCTCAAAAGCTGCTAATAAGACTCTAGAGCTTTTTTAAGTATTCAGACATGAAACAGCTCAGAGATAATAAACTGCAGGATTATTTCTAATAGCTGTGAATATGTTCTTCCAATGATTTGCCATATATTACTTCTCACTCTTTCATTTCAAAATCATGAAAAAAATGTTACTAAATATGCATCTGTGATTTATGCTGATGTGCTCGACATGGATGTTAAAGTGCAGCTCGATATATAACAGTAAAACCAGCGTGTAGTGTCATTTATGAGCTCACATGGAAACACCAGAAAAGAGATGCAGGAATCTGCACATGTGAAACAGTTAAAATAACAATGATTTTTTTTTTTAAATTGAAAAAAAAAATCCCAGAGAGGAATCACCTGGCACTTGGGTAAATTTCATCAAAGTCAAGCCACATAATTATTATTTCTTTTTTCTTTTTGAGTGAGTTTCATGCACCTTGCCGGGGAAGAAACTTATATCAAAACACTTTGTGCTTGGAACTGATTAAGTGAAATTAGAAACAAAATTGGTCCAAACAGCAGTGAAAGCAGAGCATGTAGCCTGAGGGTAAAGGGCTTAAACGGGACATTAGATTGCAAGGAGCAGAGGTTTGTGCACTAAGTTGTAGTGGAGTGAAGTTAAGAACAAGTTTTGCTTCTGGATCTACGTGGTTATTATCAGACGCAAGGTAATCCTCTGATGTCTGAATATTTCATGCTGCTGTCCCAAAGAACAAGGGCTAGAGATTAAACTGTAAACTCTTACTCCTCCACAACACAGAGGTGTAAACAGAGTACCGCAGGTGTGCACGCACAGCTGAAACTCAATCAGCCGCTCTGATTGTAGAAAATGACCTCTCGCAGATCACTATCAAGGAATCGTGCCTGATCACTAAAGTCCACTCAATTACCTGTGCACTGAGAAAAGAACGACACCACACTCCACCGTGGAAACGGTGATTTATAATTCATTGGTGCCAATCAAGCCTGTGATCAGTCAGGACCACAGTGGCCGGGGACAGCTGTGATGAGTGCACTGAGTCCGGTGCCCAGAACTGGCTGTGAATGAATTACGACTGATCCTAAAGAGGCACAAGCAGTAAAGATGTCCACAGTTGAAACGTTCATGAATAAATGAAAAAATTATGAATGGCATGGGGCTGCATAAACAGCTTAGCCCTACCTTACTGCGTCCCATATGTAAAGTTTATAACTATCAATTATTAACGTCGGGGGAGGCTGGCCATCAAGGCTTCAGGGAAAAAAAAAACCTTTCTGGCTGCTCGGGAGCCATAAAATCACCTGGTGAGGGTGGGCATAACACAGAAGAATAAACTCTGAGTAGGAATATTAATCTTAAAAAACATCTGTCCTCAGAGAGAGGGAGAGCTCCCAGCAGCTGCTGACCTGCTCTGTCTTTCCATCCCGATCCTCCCTGCTTCATCAAACAGCCAGCTTCTTTCTCCAAGTCCATTTGTTTTTGTCTGGGTGGTTGTTTCTAGTTTTTGTTCCCATCTGATACGGTCTGGTAATGTGCTTTCATGTTTCAGTAAACATTTACTTTGTACACAATGTGCTTCATACCTGCCATAATAAAATGAACCGAAGGGTAAACCTCTAAGACTTTATTTACTCTTATAAAAAGCATTTTTGATTTGTTTCCATCCCCTCATCATTTAAAAACAACGGAGACCCGTGATGCCAGATACAAAGCATACAATGTGACAAGCCTTCTTGGCCTGAATGATCAGCTATGACATTATGACCACCCACTTAATATGGAGCAGGTGCTTCTTGTCATCCCAGGGGGGCTTTGACTGGTCAGAGTGTGGACAAGGAACATCTGAGGGCGTCCTGGACTTTCTGGTACCAGGAAATCTAAAAAACGGATTAGATCACTCCACCCTCTAAAGTTTCAGATTCTATGAGCAGACGTGCAAAAAACCTGCTCGAGAAGGGAGCCAGTGTAGTGTATCTCTGGGATAATTTTTTATTAAGGCACGTTAAAATCTCTGGAAATTGTGTCAATGTGTAATAAATCTGCAAGATATATGTCCTTTGAACACCAGGAGCAAATAAATAATTCTGAGATAAAATAAAAATAGATATATTTTTTTCCTTTTTTTTCTAGTGTGTTGTAAAAAAAAAAAACTGCACAAGAAAACTGTGTACTCTTACAGTAATTCTACACAAATATATATTCAGAGAAATATAATGTTTCTCAGCATTTGCATTTAGTTTTATTATGAATTGCTACATAAATATATATGTTTTCTAATATAATGAATATTAAGACTGGTAAAGAACAAACACGTAAATATACATGAAGTTGAAACACGCTTACATCAAACATATCTTCACGACTTTCACATACAAGATATTTTATTCATTCTCCAAGCATTGTCTTTTAGAAAATAAAGTCATTATTATGGATATGAATCGTGGCATTGGCTTTTTTCAATATTAACATAACTCAAATATGATTTCCTCCAAAACATTATTCAATTGTAATTCTGAACCATAATGAAGATGCTTTTAAAGAGAAAAAATGGTTTTATATGTCTATGCATGATGTTATATTTTGAAATAGATAATGTGTTTGTCTAAAAAATAACAGTTGATGTTTCTGTTTATTGGGATGGAAAGAGGGAAAGAAAGCCATTAGATCTTTGATGCAGACCATTACGCAAACAACAGCATTTTATAGGTGGTTAAAAAGCTGGAAAATGCAGCAAAACATATGTTATTTTATACACCACATTATGGGTAGCAGCAATCTGCTGAAATAATTTGAGTCATTATTTAAAATCATCCAGCGGTAAGAAAATCCTGTCGGTTACAAGCCAGTGTTTGCTGAAATAAACTCTTTAAGTGACTGATGGTTTTCTATCAGCAGAAAGTGCGCTCAGCATAAAGACGGCAAACACTGAATGAAAATACTGTTTCTTACACACTGTTTAGATAGGATGGCCCTCCTCCACCTCTCCTCTGCTCCACTCACTTCCCTGTTCTCCTAGCTGGAGGCTGAGTGCTCCTAATCAGCAACCATTTGAAAGGTCATGAGCGAGATGCCTGTGGGAGAGGCTCCCGGCTGCAAGCTAACAGTTTGTCTCAGTCAAATGGTGCACTGAAGTGACACTACCTAAGTTGTAATTTAACCAAATTAGCATAATAAATCCTTCACTGCATTGTTCTTTTTTAATCCTTGCAACTCTGTTATGACCCCCCCTTTTCACAGTGATTTTATTGTACTCTAAATAAAAGAACCAGTATTCTAATCCTCTCATTACAGCAGGACTTCACCTCTCAAGTGATATCCAAGTAAAATCAGCAGTGCTTAATTTCCTTTTAGAGACTTCACTTTTACTGTCTTAGTCTTCTTAATGTCATCACATCATCTTGGCTTATGGACCATTTACAACAACTATAATGATGCGAGTGTCCACGCTGCTGAACGGTAATGTTCTGTAACACAAAGCATGCGCTGCATCCTTCGGCTGTATCGAGTCTCCAAAATGGACTTTTATGACCTGCTGATACTGCTGCATGCACAAGTTCATCAGCTCATGAAGTTCTACAAAAATGTGAGGAGCGAGTTCTCATTCATTATGCAACACCAATCCCGAAGATGCTGTGTAAAATGGAAATGAAAACAGAATGAAATGATTTCTAAATCTCATAAACCCACATTTTTTATCCTCATTAGAATACAGAATGCATATCAAATGTTGAAAGTAAGATATTTTACCTTCAAGAATATTAGCCTATTTTGAACTTGATGATATGCAACAAAGTTGGGATACGGGCAACAGAAGCCTGGAGAAGCAAAAGGTGGCTACTATAAAAAAAAAAAAAAAACAAACAGAAGAGGGGCATGATTAGATATTCAAAGAGCACCTTGAGAGAGTTAAAATCTCTCAAAAGTAGAGAAGGGCAGAGCTCCATCAATCTGTGAAAAATTGTGTCTACAAATTGTGAAACAATTTCAGAAAAAAAATGTTCCTCATTGTGAAACTGTGTAGGCGTTAAATATCCCATCACCTGCAGTATATAATATCAAAAGAGTCAGAGGGTCTGTAGAAGACTCTTTGCATGAAGGGATGATTCAAAAATCAACGGATGACTGTGATGTCTAGGCCCTCGGGCAGCACTGCAGTACAAACAGACAGGATTTTGCAATCACTGTGTGGGCTCAGAAACACTTCCAGACATCACTGTCTAAGAACAGTTTGCAGTGTTATCCACAAGTGCAGGTGAAAACTGTATCAGGTTGTCCATATGTCAACATGATTCTGAAACACTGCTGTCTTCTTTTGGCTTGAAGATCATTTAAAATGGATGGAGGCAAACTGGAAAGTTGTTCTGTGGTCAGACTAAACAAAGTTTTGAGATAGTTTCACAAAAACCATGGACTCTGCTCCTTTTGACTAAAGGAGCAGGGAGGTACCATTATGCTTGTTATCAGAGCTCAGCTCAAAATCCTGTATCTCTGGTGGTATGGGGATGTATCAGTGTCTGTAGAATAGGCAGCTTTCATGTCTGGAAAAGAAACATCAAATCTAAAATGTACATACAGCTTTTATAACAATGTAAGATCATATTCAGACAAAGCTTCTCAGAAACATTTGGCATCTTTCAGAATGGGTTTGTGGACCTGTCCAGCTGTGAAACAGGTCCACCTGCCGTCCAGATCTTTCAACAACTGATATCATTTGGCACTTTGTGAAACAAATAAAGGAAACAAAAAGCACCCAGGACTTCTGAGCAGCTCAAATGTTACACCAGACAGGAAAGTTCCTCTGATCAAACTCCATCAACTGGTGTCCTCCACTCCCAGAATTTCTACAAGAAGAATGTATGCTGTACAAGAACCAACATGACCTTGTTACCAACTTTTTTTGAGACAGTTGTGACCAACAAGTTCAAAATTACTTCAAATTACTTATAATTTTAAGTATGAAAAAGATGCTACAGTAATCCATATAAACTTCATGTATAAATGAAAAAAAAGAGACAGCTGGACTAAGAGCTTACGGGGGTTTTTTTAAATTAAAAAAATGCCTTTAAAATCTTTCAAACTAACAACTAGTACAAGATGTATTATCTATTTTATTTTTTAAAAAAAACTGTGAGTCTTACTTGCCAAAAATAGAAGTGGTGTTTAAGGTTGGTTATATAAGGAACATTATCAAAAGCCCTTTTTAAGATTACTGAATCTAAGATTGCTGGGGGGAGTGGGGTTCGTAAAGCTGAAGACAGCCGTTGCGTGGCACATGTGCTACCCACTCACAAAAAAATGACATATTTACAATAATCAAAAAATTAAATCTATCAAGTCAGTCATAATGTTGAATTTATTCCTGAACAGAAGTGAGGTTCAAACAAGTTTGAGTTTTTGTTGGCAGGATGATGTTATTGCTTCATGAGCTCACGGGAGAGGGGGGTATTAAAGGCATAGTATCAACAAAGAAGGCAAATGATGGATAAAATGTGTTCACATTTGTAGTTTTTCAAGACTAATATATGCCGTAAAGATGTTGATTTTGTGAAATATCAACAGTAAAGTTTTCTGCAGAATCAGTCAGATTACTCTGATGATTTTAAATCTTAATAAGTGAAATATTTTTCTGAAATGCACTGGGTGGAAGGAATCTGGGAAACCACAGGTACCTCAACTTTGTAATTGGGTTTTGTGTTGCTAGTCTAAGGAGACTGAGATACAATTATGAACTGCGGTAGACCTGATATCGAGCTGAGGAGAGATGATCATGAGTTCACACTGTGTGCCGTCTCCATCTACATTTTTATTCCCATTTGCATGTCTACACGTCAGCCCTCACACAACCTAATGAGGTAAGGACATCACCTCTCCTGAGTTATAGAGGAGCAAATTACTGCTGATCATTCAAGGTCTTTTCCTAAAATTGGAAGAGACCATTTTCACTCCTTAGTGAACTGGCTGGACACAAGGTCCTCTGAAACTTTCACTCAATAAAAGGAGACCTGCATGCAGGCCATGAAGGAAGGTTTTACCACTGTTAGCACTTGTGTAGAGCACACATAAAACTAACTTCTGTCTTTAAATGACATACTCATTATTCAGTGGGAAATAAGGTTGACATGAACAATGGTAATGTGTTTATTCTCCTGCCAATGAAAGAATGATGAACTGTGAATTAGCCAAGATGGTGTCCACTGATGAGTGTAGAGCATCACACAGTTAACTTTTTGACTGTTACGAAAGCATTGTGAGCAGTTCTTATTTTTGTAAAAAAAAAAAAAAAAAAATTGGTGATTTCTTTCTGGTGGTTTTATGTCCTAGTGAGCATTTAAACTGCTGTTATGGTTCTCTCCCACATTCTTTAAATAGGGACCTGCTCGTTAGGATGAAATAACTGCCCGGGGGCATTACTAAAATAGCTGCCGCATGACAAGACATGCCTCTGACAACTTCATAAAGACCAGTTCTTGGTGTGGAGCAGCAACTTCCTGAATTTCACATGTTGCTTGGCAACCTCACAGTGATGAGAATATTGAACCACAATAAGACTGAACACAATATGAGTTAACCAAGAAGATTTAGGATTTTAATATGCTGTTTTGGCTATTTATCGCTGCTTCAGGTCTTCACGTTAACATGAAGCTGAAGTTCATTTTTCTATGAACTTCCTCTATAAAGTCTAAGCTCAAAGCAAGTGTACATCTTCTCAGCTAACTCTTCCTTGATTCCTTTATTCATCAAGTACTTTGAAACTTTTCACACCTCATCGAAATTAGTTGTGACCTTTTTCATAATGCTGAAAACTTGTATAATCCAACTGCCTTTTAATTATGTCTGGAGTGACATAAGAACTTCACAGTAAACAAAAAGGTGCTGTAACAGATGGCAGAAGCCAGATTTAATCAGGCATCTTGCAACCACAATGATGCTTCCAGTGGAGATACAACAGTGTCCATCTGATACTGAAAACTGCAGAGCAGCTGTTGGTGCATACGGGAGATGTTGTTTCTAAGTCTTCTTATTCTTATACATTTATGCAACATGAGACATTACGTGTGCATGCGGTTTTGTTTCTCTGCATTATTGCATCACCAGCGGGGAATAACATGCAGATGAACCTTGTACTGTACTGCACAAAAGTAAAAAACCCTGATACCCCCTTCTTTCAGTATTTAGCTAACGGAGTGTTTTTTTTTTCTTTTTGCAAAATACCATGGAGGCCTATCTGTGCAAGAGTGGAAAAAAACACTCTAAATGCTTCTGACAACCTTCAATCCCACTTCTCATTATTCTTGCTTCTCCATGTGGCAGGCCCAGCCGGGCCTGCAGCTTTGCAAACAGTCTCTCATATGCTGCTTCTGCTATGGTTCATCTATGTCTGACACTGTACAAATAGATCACTGTTCATTATTTCACACTGCGTACAGTAAACACATTGTGAGCCAACCACATGGTTTAACTCATCTCAAGTGAACTTCATTTATGAAGCCCTTTTCAATTTTAAGGGCAACACAAAGTGCTTTACAGGGGGGCAAAGAAAGGAAAATGCAAAAGATTAAAAACACTAACAAAAGGGATTTGCTAAAAATATTGATACATATGTTGAACCAATAAAAGAAAACATCAAAATGAAAGGGGCCAACAGTATATACAAAAATAATCATAAGTTAAGTGAGTTAAATACAGTTCTTTAAAATGAAAATGGTTACGCCTAATCTTAAAAGCAGAGAAAGTTTCAGTGTCCAGTACCCACTGAAGTGACATGAAGTTTCACAGAAGAGATATCTGAAAAACAAATCTAGCCCTGGATGTTCTACAAACCCAAACAAGCCAGTACTCTGTAAATTATCAGTTTTGAAGTTATATAAAACAGTGAACATCTTTTAGATTAGATGGAGCTTGTAGGTGATGAGTAGTCAGCCAGTAAGTCAGAGAATGTCCTAGCTGTGACCATGTGAGATCAGGTCACAGGTCCATCACACAGAAACAAATGATGCAAACAACCATCCACACCTCACTAATATGAAAATAAAGCTGCAATGTAGTTTTCTATCATTTATTATAACCTAAAAATTATATAAAATTAAAAATAACCTGAAATAAAGTTTTTATAGCCTCATTTTGAAAAGTCGAACATGGGAATATACAATAAATGCACAGTACATTTGGAGAATTGAGTGACACCTAATGGCAAAGTTGCATATTGCAACCAAAACTTTTTACAGAAGGAAACCCAGCTTACTGGAGGGGATAACCAAGATAAGCTACACTTTGCTGGGGCAGACATTTAACCAGATTCAATTATTATCCACCTTATCACACATATTCGTGAAGTTTTATTTTTGTGTTGCCACACTATACACTTCTGGACTAGGCAATTGTTCAAATTAAGAAAATTTCTGAGCATGAAAGTCATTGAATGGCGGGTGCAGCCTTAAAAAAGTCAATAGGGCAAACCTTTTAAGAATATGGACAAGAAGTAATTCCGGAGGTAAACAGTTCCTAAAAGGGTCTTTTCAACAACAACAACAACAACAACAACAATAATAATAATAATGTATCTAGAAGAATTTATTATGGTTTTTAAAGCTTACATTCATGTTGCTGGCACTTTTGTAAGCAGGTTTACAAAAGTTTACTCTTTTCATTGTTGTCTGTCATCTGAGCAGATGCTGATGAGTCTCCACCTGATGGCCATTAGTTCACTTTAACAGGTGCCAAAAATCTTAGTTTGTTACAGTTTTATAGATGTTGGATTGTTGTGAAATGGTGCAAATATCCAAAAACTCCACTGCAAATATAAAAGAACACCAGTATTACTCTTCAACATCTCCCACAGACAGGCTGGCATCTCTTGATTTTTGCCTGGCAAGACAGCATAAATTTTCTAAAACCACATCACAGTCAGAGCATCTAAACTGCAGGTTTGAAACACTGTCTTTGACCATGGCAGCAAACTGAGCAGCACAACATTCATAACTGACCCTTTCTCACCTCCTACTATTGGCTTGGAAAGTCAAAGCCACTCTTTACATCCTTCTGGTGAAGATAAATATTTTCTTTTCCCTTCAAAAAAAGAAAACATTTTTGCAGTGGAGTGCAGATAACATGACTGCAGCAATACAATCTGTAACACTGAGTGCTAAAAGGAAACAATACTGCCAAAAGGGACATGCAGACTGTCCAGCAGTCCTTCACTGCTGATGTCATTGGAGATACTAACAAATTTATACTGTGTATTTTCACAGTTGTTAACCCATTATGCGCCCATTATTTTCTATCTATTTTGGAGCAGCTGTGATTCAGGAGGTGAAGTGGGCATCCTTCAGGTGAAAGGTCTATGATTTATTCTAAAACCCCGCAAAATGAAGTGTTTTTTCTTTGGGTAACACATGGACCCCCATAGTGGCCTCTTATGGGTTGGAAGTCACCTTGGACAAAGGTGCCTACTACACAAACATATTATTCTATTATTTTCCTTTTTTGTTTAATAGCAGCTTATAATAAATGTAGTATAAGAAGTCAAATTCAACACATGGGATGATGCATAAGAGTGTAAAGACTAAAAAAGGACTTTGAGCTTAAACCTAGGTACACAGGCAGTGTGGTGTGACTAGAGGCACAGACCCACTCACCATGGTTGTGTCTAATGATAAGCTCATTCATGCAGTGAAACAAGGAGACAAAAAGGGGTGGGGGGTGGGGGGTGGGGGGGGTGGATGCCCCATCTTCCGTTCTGATTAGTCTACTTCTGGCATAGCTCCCTGAAAACTAATTATATGCTTTCAGCACCCAACACCTGCACAACAAATAATACTGAAATCCCTGATCATCATACTTGCATCAAGAGCTCTTGATTTCAGGATACTTTATCTTTCTGACAAAGAAAACACAGCCTTCTGTAATAGTGGTCATTCAGTCCATATGGACAGCTTATCATACACAAACTAGACTGTCACTGACTTTGCCATCGCAGTTGTGCTCGACTGGCTCTCTGTTCAGCTTGAAGTTGCTCAGAGAGGTGAGATTTCAAACTTCAGCTAATAAATGAGTGCTGGTCCCAGAATAGCCAGTACTAAATCAGATATGAACCATGCCATTACGAGGGTGTGTGATCCCTTCAATTGAAAAATATGTACCATAAATATTCTATAGTTTAAAGTATGTTAAGGTATGCTGGAGAACCTGTGAGCAATCAATGTGAGATAACCACCAGATTAAAATGACAAAGTGGGTTTGCATCATTACCATGCCAACACCAATATATCTGGCATGCAATGCTGACAGTGAAGAAACAATGGACAAAAATCTGCATAACATCAGTTAATGCAAATACAGCGGGCAGCATCTGATTACCACCCTGATGAGACATCATGGATTCCTGGGTGTCACCACAACTAGTCCTAGCCAGCCAGACCAACAGAAATATAGACATAAAGACAGAGATACTGAAGACATTTTCCAACTGAGACTGAGACACAGCTCAGTAAGGTCATCCATCACCTGATTTAGTGCTAAATTTTACAACCTTGGTGTAACATAGAGTTAAGGCTTTCATGACATTCATTGGAACTGTGATGAAAGATACCAGCAGACAGTATTTCACCAACAGCTGTAAAACCAGACCTGTACTGTACATCAAAGTCATAAAATTCAAACCAGAACTAATCAAACAATGTTTTTTATTGTGGGAAAAACACTCAAATTCCAGACACAACTTTTATCTGCATTTAGATTCCTAAAAAAAAGTCTATATTAAATGACTTTTAAGACATTTATTAGAAGGGACTGAGTTCCATTGAATTGATCTGTATGAAAATGTATCACCATGGATCATGTAATAGCACATGTTACTAGATAATATGTCAGATTATTTCCAAAGGGAGAGGTACACAAACACTAAAAAGTACTGTGTTTTTAGTCCTGTATTATAGAAACTTGATACCAGACTCAGAAGTAGCCATCACCTATTTAACTGGAAACTAAAGGGTGATACAAGAGGCAAAATGTGTATTTTAATTTATTCCCTGGACTTTACAACTGAATGATAAGGAGGTCAGAGAAAAAAAATAGATAAAGTTATCACATAAAAAGGACTGAAAGAGGTATTTTTTTCAGTTGTTTTCCAGTGTTACCGCACATTTGGAAGGATGTAGCTACATCTACTAATGCATGTGTGGATGGTGTCTCTGGAGACAGGAGGTCTACATATAATTACCATGACACCACTTGCTGAATGTTTGACAGATGCTCTAGAGGTTTGTTTAATTACAATTCTCACACATGCATTTATGATGTAAGATATTTGGTAAAGTTACAAATGGACTTTTTCTACCAAAGACTTTAGCTTTTGAAGTATTTCAGAATATCTGTTTACCCTTACACGTGGGTTGAATTCTAGTTGTATCTGAGGCTTGCTTTTTTTTTTTTTTAAATTTATTCATCACTAAGTCAAGCCTTATCCTATTTAATGAACACATGCAAAATTCTTTCCATCTCTTCTTTCCCTTTTGCTTTGATGATAATTAATAAACACTGCAACGCTAACACACTCTGCATTCTCAAACATATCTTCCTCATCAGTGACAGCGCGGGACAGTTTTGGCTGCAGACAACACTATTACTTCTCTTGCAGCAATGTCCTACTCCAGAATATTTACAAGCTTGATCCATGGCACAAAACACAGCAGATCAGAACAAAGACTTGACAATTGTAAAATGTCTATAATGTCAAGCCTTCAAATTCATTACATAAATGTTTATCCTTAAAAATACCATTTCTGTGTGTTGCATAATGCAACACTTCAGAAAACTCTTTTAACATCTACAAAAACACTTATAGGATGCAGGAGGTGGTTAATCTGCAGACCACTATGCAAGAGATCCTGAATTTTCCTAAATTCTTTCATTTTTGATTTGTTGGAATGGTTTCTAATGGTTTCTTATAGTTACTATGGTTGAGATTAGAAAAAAACATATTGTTGGGGCTAGGTATCCTCACTACATAAAACAAATGGCAACATAACACCATCTCATAAATGTTGAGCCTTTATTGTGACATTGCTGTGTTTTTGCACCGTGGACAAACATAGCCTGAACATGTTCTGAAGTGAGACAGCGTTGACTCACAATAATGAGGTGTGAAGTGAGGAGGATGGTCAAAGAGGAGAGACATTGGCCTCAGTATTCTCTCTGACTGTTTTTGAAATCACCCACTACAACATGTAAGGTGGAAAATAATGTGAGTTTGCAAAATTTTAGCTCAGAGGTTTAGTGATATATTGAATAGCTTATATGTAGGATCAAAGTATTCCACAATAGAGTGAAAAAGCAACAACAAAAAGAAACAATGATGACTAACCCATCAAATATGCATTAAAGCAAAGGATGCCTTACAGACAAGTAGACCCATAGCAATGTCAAAAGTTGTCATTCAAATGAAAGTACAGTTACACTTTAAGACAATTCATGTTTGTTTTACCTTTATCTCAAAAAATTTGAATTATGACTTTATATTATTATTAAATGAAAATAAAAAAATAATACATTCTTGTAGTTTCTTTATAAATAAATTAGGATAAATTAATTGTGTTTCTCATTATATTATCATTATCACCATACAGGAAACTGACATAAGGAAATGTACTCCAAAAATAATGTGCTAAATGTATAATAATGAATTTGAACAAAATTAGAAAAATCATAACGATGACTATGAGTAGTTTGTTTTTATTTATTCAGAGAAAAATGTTGAAAAACACTGAGTGTATCATAAAATGGGGAAACATGGTGGTGTGGTTTGCAGTCACAGCAAAACAGCAGCATTCCTGAACAAATGAAAGCTCAAATAGGTCCTAGTCCAGTTCAAACATAATCCCAATTTCTGCTCAGAGTTAAAACAAAACACACTGAGGCAATGTTCAGCTTTTATGCTTTTAAACTGTCTTGAGATGACTTTTGCTGAGAAATGAAGCAAGGGAATAATATGGATGGATGATGGATGCCAGTATAGGCATGGTGCAGCAATAGTGACATTACTCATGATGCTGAGAGAATAACCCAAGCAGTGTGAAAGCATTCTTTCAGATGGGTGACCAGCTTACTAAATTGACCTCTACAACAACTTCGTAAGTAGTCAGTCAGGATTAATGAATGAGGGTGGTTTTAGACCAATGTAATTGTTGAGAATATGTCATAGTTCTGTGCAGATTACCCACAATATTTAGTTACAGACAATTTTTGTGGTAACTCAAACAGAACTGACTCAAAAACTAGAGGTTCAGATTGCATTTAAATGTGTAAATGTCTTTATGGACATTTGAGTTGATTAAAATGTAGGCTCTTCAATTAGATACACTGCACATGCAAAATTGAACTTCAAAAAAGAGAAATGTTGGGTGGCAGTCACCAAAACAAATGTTTATTGATGCTGTCTAAATCAATTTTTATTGTGTGTTCGTACAACTTGGAGAGTGGTAGAGCAGATTTTTGTGCCAGTACTGAATATTGTTGTGGCTGACATACGACTATGGATGTCTGGTACAAAAATTGCTGATGATAGCTAACATAGGAGTTGTTCTAATCCCACCAATTTGACCCATTTTAACTCCTCACTCATCCAGTCTCAGTTGATTAAGTCTGAATAATCAGACTATGTGAAGCAGGATGTTTCTAATTCCATATTACCAGCCATTACCTTTATCATTCAGTGTACTCAACATCTGTAATTAATGAGTAAAATAGTCTTTCATAAATATCACCTTTTATTCTCAAATAGTCATCTGTTTTTGTCACGCTCTTCCCCAATGTTCATAGATGATTTCACATGAGAAATTTCTCTCTGATTCTTACTGAAGGTGCATATTTTAAAGCATCCAGTGTTACCACCGTTAGCTTACTATCAACAAGACATCCGCTCCCGTCTCTACATACCCCTCTAACATTACATAAGAGCACATTCTGCCCAGATTCTTTTTGCCACCTGTCCCATTTACTCTTGTATGACTGGGGGTGATAGCACCTGTTATGCAAGCCCTGCTGCTGAGACGCTGCTGCTGTTACTGATGTGGTGGAAATCAGAGACCTGTGAACTCTTGGCCACCTGGCATGCATTAGTGCTTCATGACAAATTCTCTGCCTCAGCGGCCCCAGCATGTACAAGTGCTTGCCTTTTCATTTTTCACCTTCTCTGCCTCCCCATCTTCAAGAAATGTTCCCCAGAACCTCGATAAGAAATTGCTGCAATTAAGTGCTGTAATCAAGCATCAAGCTGACAGGAGAAAGAAATTAATAAGATGGCACAAAAAGGTTTTCCTCCCATGTGGAAGCGAGTGAAATGCCTTTGTGACTGCATGAAGAACTATTTAGTGATTGTGCAATGAGCATAAAATTACTTTTTCAAAAGTTTCAGTGTAATGAAGACAAGGCAAATTGAAATATTATGTTTCCTGATGTAAAAACAAAAATAGTGACTGAAAAAAAAACAATAAAATATAAAGGATTATTTTATTTTAGTCACGTAAAAACCCATAAGTAAAGACTAAGAAATAAAAGTAACCCCAAAACCGGATATCTTTGTGTAACAGTCAACAGAAGAAATTGCAGATTTTCAGGTCCTGATTTATAAATATCAGTTCATTTTGGATGATATTATTGACAAAGTTCTCCAGAAAGTATCTCTACGTAGATGATCAGACATGGTAGTCCTATGTGTCAGAAAATAAATCAACTGTACTTCTGTTCTTAGTTCTGGAAAAAAAAATTACTTCAGGTTTATTGTTTATGTTTAAATATAACAAATTCTGGCTGAGGTAGAGACATATATGTCTGTGCAATGGCAATTAGTGACAGTTTAGGATCAGGTGCCCTAATTCTTTGTCCAAACTTTTCCAAATTTTTTACATCTTGACAACTGGTTTATATTTTCTAGTTAGTGCTGAGAGTATGCATTGCTTGTTTTATTAATAGTTCTGGTAGTTTTTAATCAGATAGCTGACGGTGTTGATCTTACATTTCGGTGAACCTCCGCAGTGCCATGACCAGTGATGACAACATCTTCAGTCCGGTTTGTTGTCTACTTTCCAGTCCAATTCTTTACCTGAAACACACAAAGATACTTGAATCGATAAAAGACCTTATGCAACCACACATTTGCCCAGGATATGAGCATTAAAGCGTATAAAAACAGATGGGTCCCTCTCTTTGAAGCTGCCGCCGCCTTGAATTTTTGCTCCTCATCATTTGGCAGGTGTTTTTCTGTGGCATTGTGGATGTAAGCAATCTAAAAGCAATTTGGAGCATGGCGGTATATCTTCACTTCTTCCGAATGGACTGTTCAGACGCACACAGGGAGTGTTTACACATGTGCTCAGACAGAAAATGAAGCATGACCAAAAAAATAGACAGATATGAACTCTTCAGTGATAACGCTCAATCATGATTATTGTAGTGGATGTGAAATGCAGACATCAGAACTGACTGGACTCTGATCCATACAAGCAAGAGTGTGTACAGCCTAAACATTGAATGGGACTAAACCTGGGTTACAACCTGTTAAATATAATCACTGGAGATATGTTTTTTTTTACACATTTAATACAGCAAAAAATGTAAAATAACCAAAAAAGAAGGATGGGTGGAGGAGTGGGGATGTGAATAAAAAAGGATTTGTTTTATTCATACAGTGTAAAGCCACTGCTTTATGTATCCTGGTATTTGTTTCCTCTTCATATTGTGTCCTGTACACATGGTTATAACATAAACGGGGTCTTATCTGGTCTTTTGGTATAATTTTTCAATTTTCTTGCAACTTTTGGCACTGATACATAACTCAAAAACATTTTTTTCTGAGGTCATTTGCTCCTGATTAGCCGTCTGATGACCACAGGCAGGTTACATGCTTGTAGTGATCACATATGTGGTGTTTGTGTTAGAACCTGAAGATGCATATTTTAGAGCATGTGTGTGCATGTGTTTCTCAGTGACTTTCAAGGACTTTAACGATTTATGTCAGTGAAGAATAACTGATCTCAGATGTCTTGCCGCTTCGTATCTTCACTAATGAATGCTCTCGTTAATATTGCATTCAGGGTCTTTTTTTTGTTTGAAACTTCTTCAGCACAATTAAGAGCCTTTAACTTCAAACTTTATAGTTATAGCTCTGCTATGGTCCAAAAAAAAAAAAAAAAAAAAAAAAAAAGCAAAACAAAAAAAAACTGTATGCC
>JAOWBL010021448.1:0-31540 GCA_028564865.1 Zenarchopterus dispar
GTGTGTGTGTGTGTGTGTGTATATATATATATATATATATATATATATATATATATATATATATATATATATATAGCATGGTTATGTGTGTGTATGTAAAGTATAGTATGAGCAAAAGAAAACATAGTAAAGGTACTCTACAAGTACCATCGATAAAAATGAGCAAATAAGCAGAATGTGATTGTTTACCCTCAGCCTCCACCTGTTCTCTATGCCATTCCTGTGTCTGAATTTCTGCCACATTGATCTACAGTGTGTGAATTGATGCTGATTTGCAGTGGCTGAACGCCAAACTTGGCACGTATCTTGAGAGGAGCAGAGGATGGTTGGTCGTGAGACACTTCTAAACTGCACTGCAGCTCATCTGGTGAGACTCACAGCTGCTGGCTGTGAGTCACGGTGCCGATGTGACCAGGGGTAGGAATTTACATGTCAATGGAGCCCAAAAATGACAACTTATTTGATTCTTTTTTGAGAATCAACAAACTAGTGAGAGAATCCATAGATTTTAGTCGATTACTTTGAGTTGGGAGGAGCTTTTGTGTTGGGACGGGAGTGGAAAGGGCCAACCACAGACAATCAGAGCAAACACAAGGACTATAAATGATCTCAGTGGACTGTTGCTTTTGTATATTCCTGTATTAAGAGAGAATTCTCTCCAAACATCATTTTCTTGTCTTTTTATATTTGAGCTTTGGGGCACTTTCACCTTACAGTAAATTTGTCAATAGAATCCATTAAAGAGAATCAGTTTAACCCAAAGGAAAATAGCAGTAATAATCACTATTTTATTAGTCTAGTTGTTACAGTGGTTTATTGAAACTGCCGCACAGAGGACTGAGCAGCCATGTGTGGCATGCCCAGCCTGCTCCCTGCTTTCTGCTTGTAATGTGCTGCTACAGAGAGAAGGATTAGTAAACAGGGAACAGAGAAGAGAAGAGGTGGGGGACTGCTCAAACTCAACACCGTAAGATGCCTGTTGTGCAGAGTTTGCTTTTTGGGGCTTACTGACATTATCAAATGGATTGACATTTCAAATATTTGCAGTGCTCAGCATGTCCAAATGTGGTATAAGTCAACCGTGGGTCTCCCCCTACTCTGCCACCCAGCAAGCCATGCATGGCCATTTCATCACAAGCGAGGGAATGAGATTCAAGAGGCTCTAATTTGCAGACCTTTACAGTGCAGACAATGCAATCTGAAGAGTAGGTACTTTCATCAAAACAGGCCATTGCCCTGCACCAAGTGCAATAGCTTAAGTGCAAAGGGAACATTTAAAAGTCCAGGCACAGAGTGATCCATTCACTTCAGAGTAGTAAAGCACCATTTACACCATCCTGTTTTACAGAAAATATTCTGCATCTGCACACCAACATTTGCATCATGTTTAAGGCTAAAGAATAGCAATAATCCTCATGAATAATTGTGACTCACACCAAGGCTGGAAGTTTCTCTCCCTTGCCAGATGATGAACAAGGGCCTCTTTGACATCCCATCAACACTCCAACATCCACCTGAAGGCTCCAAGTTTAAGGAGACTTTAGGAGTGAATTTAAGCATGCTCTGAGAGGAGTTGGATCCCAGATGCCAAAATATAAGTAGAATGAAACATTTCTAGCTCTGCTTCTTTTTGTGAGTTGACTCACTAAATTACATTAAAAATAATGAGAATTGTGCAGGTACTCTTGCTATATCTTGTTATATCCCAACCCAAGCCAGCGATTGATTGAAAGCATTATGAGCAAGTATGTTCCAATTCACCTGAACAGAAAGAGATCCTTCCATGACAACAACTCAAAATAAGATAATACAGAATTTCAAGTAAAGCAAAAAAAAAAAAAAAAAAACATGACTTGATTTCATCCAAATAAAAGCACTGCCGATTGAGTCATCCATGATGTTTTTGCTCTAAACTAGCACAGTGATGCTTTGTTGTCAGAGGAAATGAGAGGAAATTAATGCTTGCAGCCGGAGCTATGTCACACTCAGTTTTGCATGCTATTTTCATTCTTTGATTTGACTTATAAAATTGTTAAAACTACAATCTCCAGACCACTTAGAACATCATGCATTTATAGTTTTTACATTTTATATTTGCTTGGAGTTTCACATTTTCCATGTTTGCTATTTTTACTTTTTGAACTTATAGATATTGAGAAAATGTGCCCCTCGTCATGCAGCCCCCTCCAGAGAAAGAGGACACTTAGATTCAGATACTTCATGTAGTCATCACTGCTGTTGGTTTGCATCTTTATATGAATGTTTTACTGTGTTGTGATTGAATCGCTTTGTGGTAAGTTTCGCCTCTATTGATCTGCAGTATTTTGTCTCTTTTCTGTTATTTTGTCAGTGGGTCCCTTTTTGTTATTTTTTCATCTCTTTAGTATGATTTGGAGTGCCTGAGGTTGCTTTATCTAACATTGGACTTGCTTCGCTTCTCATTATTGTTATGTTGTGTCTCTGGTGGATGGTCCTTTCCAGCATGCAACATCAAGGGTAATTACAGAAGTTGCAGGGTAACATTTTTTTAAAGGGATTTATTAACACAAAACATCATAATAGATATTATAAAGGCACAAGATTCCACCCAAGAATAAGACTGAGTAGACTGGAAATTTTGGAGGGAGAGAGTTCATTTAAGAAGCATTTGTTGAAAACAAGATCACAGTGGCAGACACCCAAGATAAAGTCTAAAGTGTGAAATTTAGGACTGTAGCACATCCTGATGTGACAGACACCTACTAGCTAAAGAAAGCCATTGTGCTCCACAAAACAGTGATCAGCAACCTGCCCAGACTGGTTATCCCAATGTTAATGAGTCTTGATCATGCCTACAAGGGCGCAGTTCCAATAAATGGCTAATAATCTGCCTCTGCACAACATGAAAGCTCCTGTCAGGCATCATAGCAGCCAAGATGAGTGGACACATGGGTCAAATCCATGAGCAAGGCCCAGAAATGAATGGCAAGGAACACTTGAGGATTTAGGCATTAGCAGTTGTTTGAAAGTGTAAGACAGACAAATCTGTTTACCACCTGAATTGACCGCATGAAACCCCACAAACTTAAGTTTCAAACATGGATGTTAGAATACCTGGTGCTGTACAACATCAGCAGGTCATTAAAAGTCTTTTTCAAAAATTCAACAAGACTGTGGAAGACAATTTTATTGGTAATTTCAAAACTGCATCATGTAACATCAAGTGTGTTAAACATCAAGCAAGTGCTCTGTCCCTACTGCTAATTTGCATATGCCTAAAAATACCCAGCCAGATCTTTCCAGTAATAGCTCACAATACCAGTTCCCAAGTGGAGCACTCATAAGCATCAAGCTGTCTTTAGAATCTGTAGAAAAACAAATACCTTAGGATCCCATGAGCTAAAAGGGACTGCAAAGAATCAGCCTCAACTAAACATCCACAAAGATTAAGGAAGAGCCTAAAAATCTGGCTGAATGAATGAAAGAAGTCCATTTGATAATCAGCAATACTGCTACAAATGTTCACCTCTGTTGTATGATAATAAAGCAACTTATCTGTACTAATTTAAACGGTGATATGCCACTGTTGTATTAATATTCCTTTAAACCTACTAATTCAGGCAGAGTGATAATTCTGCTGCTCTAAGTTGGAATGACACAACTGCTTTCTCTCTTTCTGCTCGTCTGTCTGAAGAGTGCCATGCAATTAATATAATATTGTGAAATGAAACACATTTGCCCTGAGTGCTCATCTTGGACTAATGCATAAATTGACATTTTGGTGCTGAATGAGACACAGAGGTGTATCGGCTTATGTCGAGTTTATTATTGAGATTAGACTTCACAAAGAGACGGCATTTTCAAATCCACACAAGCCAACAAGAAGCTCATCATTAAATGCTGCCTAAGGTACTCAAACACCCTTTTCTGTCCATTTAAATGCCACTAATGAGGATCTTTAAAGAATGAGACAAGACTATCGTCTCCAGCAGAAGCATTGCTGTCTGATGGTTCATGCTCGTGTTGACTGGCATTGGAGAAAGCCATCAAATGTAAGTCCTGAGGCTGTGGCATAAGTTTGTAATACTTTAAGGCTGTGTGTGTGTGTGGTATTCATGCGGGAAATAAATGGGTCATTTGAATAAATACCCAACACATTTACAACCAGGACTCCAAGCGCAGTGATGGTCATAACCTTACAGGGGATAGACATAGGTCTATAGGCCTGTCTTTTGAGCTTATTGCACAAAAACAGCTAAGTTCTTGGGCTTTAATCCAACACTCCCATGAAACTGTCAGTACCGGTGGAAAAAGTTACTGAACCTCTGGAGTTAATAGCTGATTAGGAACACCTTGATATTCCCCAGAAGAGCTGGAGGAATTCCGGGTCTCCGTTTAAGCTGCTGTCCCTGCTTCCCAGTCTTTGATAAGTGGAAGTTACTGAATGGATATTAATACTTCAATCATCTACCAACTACCACAACAATATAACCAATACAATTACATCTTGTAAATAAAATCAATGTCATAATGCCCTAAGAATAGTAGCTTTTGTCTTAGTAGTGCTCTACAACAATACATAAGACAACAACAATAATGTTATTAAAATAATCTCTATCTATAAATGTGTTAATCACCATAAACATGCCTCCAGTTACACCACCTCCCAGCATGGTAGTAGCAGACTGTGGTGGATGGTTGCTCACTCATTACCGTGGATAAGTGTTTGAAGCTTGTGTGGGTAAGCATTTTTTTTCTTTATACTGCACACTTAATCTTGCAGTGATTCATTAAAAATACATCTGTTGTCTTGTTTATGTTTTTGTGTATTTTTAATGAAGACTTTTGGGTATGTGTTATGACTATCTGGAAAAAACCTCGGAAAAGAGTCCAACAAAAAGAGTAGTCCTTTTCTTTAGGATGAATACATGTTTTAATGGAAAAAAAAGACACTGAGGATGAAATTCACACCGATTCTGACAGGACAGACTGGTTTCCAGACTGATGATCCAACAGATGTGGGAGCTGGTGGTTTGAAGTCAGACAGAGGGGTGGAGAGCAGCAGGCAAGTAGGCAGATGATTTTCTCAGATGGAGAAGAACTGAAAAAATGGTGATCACAAATGAAACTATCAATATCTTGGCATACAGAAAAAATTCAAAGGTAGGGAGCCTGTAGACGACAGGACAATCTGGTGAGAATCACAGCAAGGATCTGGTCTTTATGGTGGAAGTTTGATCAGCCACAGGTGGGTGTAGTTACCCCAGACTTCAGGCCACATCCAACCTCCTGGAAGTTCCACAGCACAGACAGACATGACAGACAAAGAAAACCAAAACAAGCTGTATTATGACAGTACATCTGATAGGCTGGCCTGGGAATGCCTTGAGATTCTCCCCAGATGAGCTAGATGAAGTGGCCGGTACCCTGCTTAGACTACTCCCCTCCTTGACCCAACTTCGGATAAGTGGAGGAAAATGGATAGATGATTGATGGGTATGTCCAGTTGTCTTCATAAACATTACAAACAAAGGGAATATATAACCTCAGCCTTTTTCACACATTTAGTCCTTTTTTTCTCTCCTGGTGGTTATACAAGAAATTTGGTGAATTTCAACCACTGTGAAAGTGGCTGGGAAACACCTCCTGCTTGTACACTATTTAAGTGTCACAGTTCTAGACTAGGACCCAAGAGCAGAAGACCACAGGAGAGCGTTTACAGTATTTATTGAACAGAATAGTCTTTGATGTAGGTCAGTATTGGGTTGATGGTTGATAGGCAGCCAGGTGGAGTGAGGAAGTCCCAGACAGGCAGGGTGGCTTACGATAAGCAGAGAGGCAGGATCTGGACACAGGCAGAGAAACAGGTAGGAAGTAACCCAGCATGAGGGAATATAAGCCAAGTGCAAAAACTAACAGGGAATGTAAGTTGACAAGCTGGAGGGGAGTTTCTGAAGAGCTGCTCCCTTAATACCGGATCTTGATTGCCATCAGGTGTGTAGGTTGCCCAGGTAGGATCCATCACCAGAAACACAGAAGGGGAGGGGAGACGAGCAGCACATGACATTAAGACTTTGTGCTACTGACAAGTCATCCTACAGATTCTAAGTATAATCATATACCACAAAGCTTAGCGGTCAAGCAAATCCAAACCAAAAGCTCATAAAAAAAAACAAAAAAAAAACACAAGATACCAACTTCATTTATAAAGCACTTTAAAAACAACCACAGCTGAAACAAAGTGCTGCACATAACTGAAAACTAAGAACTGAAAGGGATTATGAGAAAGAAAAAACACATTCTAAAAAAGAATAAAATAAAAAAAACATTGGAAATTCAACTCCAATAATACTAATTAAAATGCCTAAGATTAAATAAGAAATCTAAGTCTCGCTGAGGTTAAAACCCAAAAAATAAAAATGGGATTTAAGACGGGTTTTAAAAGTGGATAATGAAGGGGACTCTCTGATGTTCAAGGGCAGTTTATTCCACAGCGGGGGGACAGAAATAGAGATGGTCCTGTCCGCCCTGAGCTTCCTCAGTACCCACAGGAGCAGCAGGTCAGCTGACCCGAGGGACCGAGAAGGTGAGTAGGGCTGAAGAAGCTCAGAGAGATAAGGTGGGGCAAGATCATTAAAACATTTAAAAGCAAAAATAAGAACTTTAAAATGAACTCTATAAAACACAGGCAGCCAGTGGAGTGATGCGAGGACAGGTGTGATGTGCTCTCTTTTATGGGTACCAGTTAAAAGTGGTGCAGCGGCGTTCTGAACCTGCTGCAGACGAGAAAGCAAGGACCGACTCACCCCAACATAAAGTCCATTGCAGTAGTCTAAGCTGGATGAATTAAATGCATGGATCAATGTTTCAAAATGCTCCCTGGAAAGAAACGATTTCACCTTTCTTAGTTGTCTTAAATGATAAACACAGGACTTTAAAACAGCCCTAGTTTGACCATCTAATTTAAAGTCACTGTTCACCTTAAAGCCAAGATTGGTAATCATTGGTTTAAAATATGTTATCAGGGGTCTCAGAGGTGGACTCACAAGGGCTACTTGGTCCCAGCTTGATCACCCCTGTTTTCTTTTCATGAAGATGTAAAAAAAAAACCTCAGGGCCAACCAAGGTTTGATATCCTTCAAATAATCTGAGAGTGTTTTAACTGAGAAGTCATCTTTCTGCTTTAAGGGCAAGTAAACCTGACAGTCATCAGCAAAGCAGTGGAGTGCAGGCAAGCAGCCACGCACACTGGCATTAACATAACAGGCCATCACAGACAACATTAATTCTGTGGGGCATGGCTGGAAAAGAACACATCAAAATGATGTGGAAGGACTACACCAGTATCACTAAGGAGGCTGAAGCTTTTTGGTGACGGGCGTACCAGCCCTCCTGCACTCACTCCTCACTCAGGCTGGAATCCATGGAGTTTTGGGGAGGGCATACACATAGGAGGGCTACACACTTCCCAGAAATTTGTGCCTCAGGCCCCCTGCCAACTTTTTTGGGATCCAGCGACACCTGGCAACCCCTCAACGTCAACATCAGGGACCTTCCCAGAGCCTCACACAATAGCCATGCCCCCACAGGGACCCAACATCAGGCCCCCTGCAGAATGACCTGTGCCTGTGCTTTTCCCCTGGGGCTAAACTACTAAATGCCAATGGGCTTTACATACTTTCATTGGCATCCAGGCTTTAAACAGAGAAAACCTTCTGAATAATCCAGCTCCCAGTTTTTTGGGTAAAAACGTCAGTAAGGATGTTGCAACATATTATAGTTTCACACTGAAGCAAGTAAGTGGTATTCAGATAGTTTTTACAGTTCTTTTACAAATTGGGGGATAAAAAAATTGGAATTCAGCTCGTGCTCCTGACACAGATCTCTGTTGCCAGCATGTACAGTAAATTCAGGCAGCTGCCTCATGTGTGTCTGACAATGTCACTTTTGTAATCACAGAGGGTCCAGCGGGCAAATCTTCAGACACCCATTTGTTAGCTGACTCAGCTGTTGGCTGGACAGGAAGCTGGCAGATTGGTCAGTTCATCTGGGATAAGCGATGAGTCGAAGGAAGAAAAAGTAGAAGAGCGTTTCCTCTGTGATTAAAGACTGGAGCCTCTGACATGCATGATAGCCCGGTGACTGCGGTGACCTGGCCCAGGAGAGATAAACTGATGGCTGTTCTTCATCGACGCTGCTGCATCCTCAGCTGCAGCTGTATTTCACCAGCCTTCTCTGCAACCTTTTGAACAGTTTTGCTGTAATCTGTCCCCCGTGCATCACTCAGTCTCCTGGAAAGGTGACCAGGATGCAACAAAAAAGATAAAGAGAAATAAAAAAGGTAGAACACTGGGAACTTTACCCAAATGAAAATAAAAATCTAAAATTCGTTTTTGAGTGAGCTTCTAACAGAAGAGTGGAGATGAAAAAATAAAACATCCAATCTGTTCAGAGCATCGTTCAGTTTCTTTTTTTCAGAGTTACACCTGGAGCTGGAAATGCTTATGCACTCAAGTCTGTCACACTGGAGGGTTGCACCTAAGAAAAGCTCGCTGCGTGATAACAGCTCATGCATGTCATTCAAGGCGTGCTCTTAATTCAGATGCAGTCTCGGAAATTAATTGCACTGTGAATGTTGATCAACAGAAACAACCACTGCGTCAGAGAGGCCATCAGCAAACCATTTATCATCTCTTCCACTGCTGCCTGCTTCACTAATCGGGTCTACTCATCATCAAAGCTGGACCGAGGCGCTGACTCCCTGCAGTTTCTTACATGATACTTACTGTATGTACATGGTGTCAGTTCAGGATGTGTGTGATGCAGTAGAATATTAGGGATGTACTGTTGTATTTTCTAGCACATGATGTGCTAGAAAAGCCACCCAAGGCTTTGGGCTAATTCCCCATGAAATATGCAGTAAAACTGAATATTTGCCATCAATTCAGACCAGCAACTCCACAAAGCTCTGGTTTTGTTTATAATGGCAAGTAAAAGTATACGAACCCTGGAGACTGAACGAGTCTTCTGCACTGATTTGCCATAAAATGTGATCTAATCTTCCAAATCACTATATAGGCTGACAGTGCAGGAACAATTATAATTTATTTAGTCTTTATTGAACATATATTTGAAACATTCACAGTGCTGGAGGAAAGAGTAAATGAACCCAAAGACTTGTTATTTTTCACAAACGCTAATAGCAGTCAGTAGTTTATAAACCTGCAGTAGTGAAGAGGATGGTCAGAAGTTCCTGTTGACTGCTGTGCTGGTTTGATCCAGAGCTACTGAAAGTGCTTATTTGAAGTCACTGCTGTCAAAAGTAACTTGATCAGCTGTGAACTCCAGGGGTTCAATCTCTGTCCGGGATTACTCTTCTTTAGTATAATCATCTCTGACATAAAGTTCACCTTTGAGCTATGAACTAGATTCATCAGCTTTTGTTGGGTGACATGGTGCTGTAAACAACAAGAGGTCTCAACAGCTTTTTTTAAACTATTTTTTTAGTTTTTTTAATGTCAGTATAATGAAAGTTTTTTTCTATTAGTTTCATCCAAATCAAAAGTTTACAGACCTGGTTGATGCCTTGACACTATTTGGAAGAATGTTTGGGGTAGCCCTCTACAACATAATGTTATAATGCTAATATCTGTTCATCAACACCCAGGCTTTAAGTTCCTGATGTTTCATGATGTTGTTTGATTAAATCCGCATCATTTTCTTTCCTGCTCCATGTTCAGCGTGGTGAACACCATGGTACCAAACAGTAGAGTGATGACTTTTAACCCTTTAAATAGTCAGACTGACAGGTTGCAAGACTGAAGTCAACTGTGATGCTCTTTAGCTTGTTGGTGTTCTTGCAGACAGTCTACAACTAGCTGTGAGGTGGTGCAGGGACAGACACGCTGAAGATGCTGACAAGTGGAATACTCAGAAAGGTCAAGTATCAGTTCACCCTGCTCCCTGCAGTCCCACCAAGGCCCCCATGTCTTTGTAAATCAAGGCAAGGGCATGTAAGAAAGAGCCCATAACTGTCTTTTGCTAGTTAGGCTGAGGGGAATGTTAAGGAGACCATTCCCTTGCTCGTGTGTTCTTGTTTTGTTAATGAAGTAGATATTTCCTTCAGGGATCAAATGAAAAGGGAGAAGATCCATCACAGGCTGCAGCTGATGAAATTCCAACTCACACAGTCTCCTACGTCGCCCCGATTCATCACCCGCTGCCAACGACTTCCTGCCACACCTTATCAGTCTTTGAAACTGAAAAGCCTGGGACATACTTTGGGGAAATCAAAGGAAAAAAATCAGTAATGGGGTTTTGATTAGCAAAATCTTTTGGAGGCTACGGTCCCCCTGAAGTGTGGCAGTCATAAATAAAAACTCATCTCCTGAGCGGAGAAGCAGGCAGGTATGTGAGCGACTCACTGCTCCGGCTGGCATTCAGTGACACTGTAGCGGGGGGGATGGTGGGAGCGACGAGCAGGAGGCAGCTGCTGCAGCCTGGGGGTGACCTACAGGAGGGAGCAGCACATCTGTAACCACTGACAGGACAATAAGGTCCCAACGTCCCATTATCGTCAGCAGCAGGGTGCCTGTACACAACCGAGCTTCATCTGCTGCAACCAGCAGGGTGACTCCCATGCAGCTCGTACTTATTTCACCCACTGATTCTGCTTTTACCCCTCTGATAAACACATCAACATTCTCAGACTGAGACCACTTTATTTGTCAGGGAACTCGGGAATAAAGAGCAGCAATTAGTTACAAAAAGCAGCATAAAACAGCAGTTTCTTTCCTCTGCGGTGATGTGCACTGATTTATACAGCACTTAATGGGTGAGGAAGGGCGAGGTTGAAAATAGTGTAATGGCAACCACGGCATTTGTTGTGGGCAATAATGACAGCAAGTGCTTAGTGTGAAAATGAGACATGTAAATCTAAAATAAATAAAGGCATTATTCACCACCGATGAACAAAATAATCATCAGCATTTGATCAAATTCATTGCTACGTTTCCTAATCTTTCTTTGCTTTGTCTGGTGGAGAAGATGTTCCCCTGATGTTTTCTGTGATCGAAGGACCTTTTCAACAAACTTGCAGCAGGTGCTGGTACTGGTGCTGGTGCTGAACAAGTCCAGAGTCCATTTGTCCACTTGCTTGCTTTTCTGGTCACTGTTATGTTGTGGGATTATTGGGGTAGGCTTTGGCGTTTGTTATACTGTTGTTATATGTGGTTCTTTAGTTTTGGTGTTTTCTGTCAGGATCTGGATTCGCTTTAATGTTGGTCTTCTTGAGTATTGTCTTGTTTTCGCTCTTTTCACCTTGTGTTTTTCACCTTAATGTTGATATCTTTTCATTAAAGAACGAAAAACCCAGACAGGTCACTGAAATCTTTTGAAACTGACAAGTCGCTCAAATAAACGTGTCAGAAGTTTCTGGCTTCATTAAATTTTATCCCAGCACGAAGATTTATCTCGGCACTAGTGACAGTTGTAATAGGTGTAAAAGGTCACCTTACACCCCTTACTTTAGGCGGAAACATGTCCTTCCCCCTTCTGACAGCAGGTGGCTTAGGAAGGTCTGAACTCATATCAAACTTGAGAAGAAACTTGAATTCTGGCTCTGGTAATGTTTTCAACAAAACCTGGCAGTCTTTCATGGAACATTTAGACCCAACGCCCAGACAGACAGGGACTAGAGGATAAGAGTTATTTGGATACAGTTTTTGTGTCAAGTATTGCTGTATGCATACAAAAAAATCTAATAAAAAGATTTTTAAAAAGAAAAAATTTACACATCTTAAAATGGCGTTTAGGAGAGCATCCAACTCATACAATGAGTTACAGTATTGCACAGTTCATGGGATTGTACACTTCATTTATGGCTTTATTTTTATGTCAGACAGTTGACTGTGAAGTCTAATATAAATAAAATTAGAAAAATAAGAAGTCTGATGTTATACGTGCACAGTATAATGGTATATTGCCATGCTGTATGATTTTTTTTAAACAGTTCCTCTTTACTATGTTTTTATTTCAATCAATCAGATAGCGGAGGTCAGATGGAGGCCGGATGAGAGGAGGTGCAGCCACAGCAGGGAGATGGAGAGGCTGGAGTCAGAGAAAACGCTGAGGAGGCTACAGAAGCTGCAAGCGATATGCTGAAATACAGGTTTGTTTATTTTTTGTAAATTCTGCCTCATAAAAATGCTCACATTATACTTTTTGTGCACATAATGCAGTCTAAAATTTTATTTTTATTCATTTTTTGACAAAACTGCAGTCTGGACTGAGACAGTCTGGCCTTGGAGGAAGTGAGACGTGGTCTTCACTGAGACATGAGGACACTTCTGCTGTGGCGGCATGGCTGACAGAGTTCAGGACAAACAGTAGTCTTGCTCTTCAAGGAACATGTTTTCTGACCCAATGAATCCACACACAAGTTGTATTTATATTTAGGTTACAAAGTGGAATGTTTTTTGTGTTGTGTATTAATAAGATTGTCAATATGTATGTATGTAAATACACACTTTTTTCTATAAATAACTATATAATTCCATTCAAGCAACAACTAATTTGCCAGGCAGACAGGTCTACCAAAACAGAAAGATTTTAGGTTAAAATCCAAACTGGCTTTTAACAAAACATTTCTAGATTCATCCTGTGTTTATGGGATCCCATCAGACATCCCATAAACCAGATTGCACTTACAACGGCTTCCTGTCATCAGCCAGTGGTTCATCCAGATGTGTTGGTAGCAGGCGTGGAGCAGAAAAGCATGTCACTGTGGCTAATTTAAAAGCAAAGCATTTAAAAAGCCAGTTACCACAAACACACCTTGAACTTCTCAGAAGAAGTTTGGCTGCAGCAAAACAAGAAATAATTGATAACAGCTTTGATTCAAAGCAGGATTCACTCTGGTTGCTCACCGAACCAGCCTGAAAACAAGGTGTCCCTTTTAACAACAATCAGTATGTTTCTGCTATCATTTTTTTCCTTGTCCAGAGCATGTAAATCAAATTACTGATAACATGTATTTCTGGACTGGTTACTGCGACTACAATTCAACATATTTCTGCTTCAATGCAGCTGCTATCTGACTTCCCGTAGCTGAAGAGAAGTAAAACAGTCCTCATCTTCACAGCTTCAGCCACAGCTCGCTCATGACACAAATTATGTTATGTCTTTCAGTCATAGGGATTGAAAAGATAGAAATCCTGAGATAAAAGAGGGAAAAAACAATATTCCCAATCAGGATTTACGGACTAATCCTGAAATAAATGGCATCTTCATCTGCAGTCATGGTTACCTTCCTCAGTAACACTGATGGAGTCTAACGGAGGAAGAGGAAACCACAGCAGAAAAGACATAAAAGTGGGAGAAAAAAATGGCTTTTATCTCCGCAAATCAGTCAATATCACTCGGCCCATCTGATTTCTAACACATCAAGAGGAGGATGGAGATGAAGATGGGGGGTGAGTGTCTGATGAGCAAGAAAAAAAAAGTGTTTTTAGTTTCCACCCTCAAAGAATCCCACATTTCTATAACAGTCGTACAAAACAGTCGAGTCGTCACTGTGATAACTACTAACAACTAACTCAAAGATGATTTTTTTTTTTTAAATGACAAAACCCTAATGTACTGACCTTGTTGCAAGCAAATTGACAACCAGATGGAGTTTATGAGTCAGAGATAAAACCACTGCAGCTCGTGGTAAAAATAACAACAAACCTACAGCATTTTTATCTAATAACATTTACAAACATAAAACTGAGAACCAGTCATCAAATAAACAACTGTAACATATAAAAACATTATAAAATTCATCTGATTGCAGTGGGTCAGAGTAGCAGGCAAATACAACTTCAAACAAACGATATATAACCTATTTCATAGTTCCATTATTGTCAAAACTGAAGCTAAAACGTAACAACAATAATCATCAATATGTGACAGAGGTCATGGTAATCCTCAATGCCTTTTGTTGGTTCTTGAAGATGTTTCATTTTCCAAACTTTTTTTTTTTGTTGTTGTTGACTGTGCACGTTGCCAGCACGTTGCTGCATCTTGGGTATCTGAGGCTGAAGCGCTGGTGCAGAAAACGGCAGTTCCTTAGTTGTCCACTAGGGGCTGGCTGCAAGAAAGCGTGATTTCCCCTCTGACACCCATGTTAAAATGTCCAACTATGCAACAGAAATATATTTTTAAACCCTGATTCAAAAATCAGTTAGCTCTCCATAGCTAAATTAAGTTGCAGAAGAAGTGAACATTTAAGTAACATGTCAGGTGAAATTATATAAAGCCACAAACTTATGTGCAGTTACACTTTTGTTACTGAGCTCTCAGCACTGATCTGTGAATAAAGACCAAATAGAGCAGTCATTTTTATTTTAAATACAATATGGTTTGTAGTTCTGTTGACTCTACTATGGCCTGGCTGTGACAGGTTTTAGGTTGGTCTTGAAAGGTCAAAATAAAAACTTTGAGTCTTCAGACAAACTGCCTGAAGCAACTATTTTTGCGCCTGTTTGAAGCCTGCTAGCACTTGATAACCACAGGACACTGTCAGGATTGCTTATGGGTCCTCCAGGTGAGTGACTTTCACCTCGGATCCTTTTAGAATCAACCAACCAGACCGCTAGTCCAGAGACCTCGGAAACAAGCACTGCCAGAGCTGAATCAAGAACTACTGGAAGTCCAGTAAGACCCAGAGTTACTTTCCCCACAACTCCTGTGGATTTGCCCAGCATATCCACACGTATCCAGAACGTCATGCAACACCAAACACAATTTCTTTAACATAATGATGCCAGATAGCACTGAGTTTTATATTCCTAATTTAGTAAAAGCTTCAATTTTTGATTCTTAATTTTAAGCTTCTTTTAGTTTTCCTTATTTTCTTCCTTATTTTTTTGTTTGTTTGTTTGTTTTGCATTTCAGACATTTTAGAACTGCCATATGTGGAAACTACTCTGCTGCAAAATCCTGTGACATCTCTAACAGGAAATGTTATTTAACTCCTTCATTTTCCTGTCTTAATAATGCGACTATGACTGACTTACTCTACGTCTTGACACAGTTATTGATCCCTTACAGCGCGGCCCAAGTTAGATTAGGGCTGCTGTTTACGCTGGAGTTTGTTAATCAAAGAATTTCATCTGATTCCCTTATCGTTTGCTTCCAAGGACTAGTTTCTCTGCGATTAGAAACAGAGTCAAAGTAAGGACAGAGATGAAATGGAAGATACCTGCGTGCTGTGGCAGAGGTACTGATTCATGCAAATATTTGGGGCTGCTTGCAGAGAGAGTAACTTATAGGATAACTGAAAATGTGCTGCGAGGGGAGCATGTAGGGGGTGATGTCTTGTTTGCAAGTAAATGTATCAGGTACAGTTGTTTAAAAAAAATGCTGATAAAGGCTTCATCCTGCACAGCTGGAAGAGGCAGAAAGCATCACTATAATCACCCTGAAATATTATAAAGTGTGTTTAAGAAGAGGTGAACGTGGCAAAGAACAGAAGCCAGCAGCTCCGCTTACTGTCTCATTACTGCGACCGAGTCTCTGTTAAGCTCTCAGAAATGGCTGCCAGCCTCTGTGCGCTCACTGTGCACTGAAGCACAGCGGAGGAGCCGACTGCCAGCGAGACCATGAGTTGATGCAGATGAATGACAGTGATTCCTTCTCTCTGGGTGTGAGGTTTGGTTTCCACATAGGCAGAGGAAAGAAGAGGTTTATGAGAGCTCACAGGGCCATCCGAGCGCCTCTGAGACGCTTGTTGGATTCTTGCTCATCTGTATTCTCCGCTTTTGAAAAATTAGAAGATTGTGTTGGTTCTTTTGGGGGAAGGAAGGAGCCACAACAAATCCATAGGAGAAAAGCAGATAAATAGATTTTCAATTCCGACACTCCTGCAGTAGCTCTGCTAATGACCCCGAGGGCCGTAATCAAAGGTGTTGAACACGAGAATGCACTCACAGGGGTAGGCGCCATGATGAAATCATAGCCCAGATGTCCTCCTCTCTCACACTGCTCTCATTCTTCAGAAACATTTTAAACGGCCATTTATCTTCATCCCCAGTGCCGACGTGCCATTTTATTCCCCTCCCACTGCAGGAGGTTCTTCTTACTGCCCTAAATGCCTTTGTTTGTCGGGGAAGAAAATATGATATAATCTCTCCATTAACCTGGATCAAAACTGAGGATCCTGGCTAGAGATGAAAGTAACCCAGCAAGACACAAATCCAGGTAATTCTGCAAATTCGGATATTGCCAAAGCCTTCTGGAGACACAATGGGTGAGCCATCAAGAGGAGTTTTGTTATTTAGACTCCAACACAACCAACAACAATATCCTTTGTAAGTTCATACAGAGAAGATAATAATATGCTCTCTGTTTCCCAAGTAAAGCAGCCATTAACGGGAAACAAACATTTCTTTTGAGGAGTCTCAGCCTACCATCAATCCTTTTGTTCCCCCTGTGTTCACTTCTTTACTTTCAGGTCCATTTTATGCTCCGAGTCGTCTGCCAAATGTGTTTCCTCAGATGCCTCAGCAGCTACGTTCTAACTGTGTCTTTCCACCTCCTGCTGAGTTGTGAGTTTATCAAAGCTTTTTCATTAAAACAGCTTCTCTGAGCCGGAAATAAAACTGAAATCAGTGTGGAACTAGCAGAGTCAAAGTCAGGAGACTAAATGTTGTGCAGAGTTGAGGGCAACGGAGGACTCGACCACTGTTCCTGTGATGAATCTGTAGTCCTCGTACTCACCAGGAAGACACATAGACAGGTTTTAATAAAGCCTACTATATTACCATGTTGGATATGAGAAACCTTTCAAACAGGAAGCAAAATAACAGATTCAAAAATGAATTTATGGTTATTATCTACTTACACTATGCCATTATACAGTGTGTTTACAGCAACTGAACAGTTGTATTAGTCCAAATAAAACCCATAATTTTATTATCTATTGTCACTTGACAGAGACAACATATTACATTGTACTATTAAAATGTACTAAAAATAATTCAGTCTTTGAGTCTCTTACAAAATCTACATTATTAATATATCAAATATCTTGCTCTACTAAACATTTGGTCTGTTCTCTATGTTCTATTGCAAATAAAACATGGATTTGTGAGATTTGCACATCGTTACTTTGTTGTTCATTTGCATGTTATAGATTGTCCCAACTGTTTTAAAAGTGGGGGTGTATATTCTAAGTACTCTGTATTTTCGCTTTGCATGGAAGTGCAAAGCAAAGGAGACAGAACGGAACAGGGTGAGGTGTCTGACTCCGCCCCCTTAAACCAGTTGCTTTGAGCAGAACTGTAAAGAAGTTAACACAGATGGCCAGTATCTCTGCGCCATCTTGACGTGTCACTAAAAGTTAAGAATCATGAGAGTTTGTGAAACCAGGCCTTGATTAATCTTGTTTTTAACCACTGGTTATTGGAAACTCTACAAATATGTGGGACAAATGAAAAACTGACCAGGCTGCAATGTCCGGTGGTTGCATTCTTGTCTGGTTACAACCTGCTGTCACGTCTACATAAAAAAACAGTTGATGTTTGAATTCCCCGGTGTCGGTGGAGGGTTTCACATGCAGGAAAGCCTTTGTTGAAACAGAATTAGAAACATTTCATTTTTTCACTTAGCTCATCTTCTTTCCTCAGACGTGGAGATTGGGAGAAGTTAATGAGGTACAGAAAGCCATAAGAGCCAGCTTCTCCTGTTGCTCAGCGTGATTCTACCAAAGTGGAATCCCCCCCAAAACGCTCTCTTCCCCCTTCCTCCTCTCTCATCTTATCCCCACGTGGCTTTTTGCCATCTGTCTGCTTTGCTTCTGGCCAAACCTCCCCACTTGACTCCCCTACCTGCTTATCAAAGGCCTGTTCACCCGACCGTTTAATTGTACACAACAGACGCTGCAAGCAGAAAGTCAAGATGTGTGTAAACAGGGAGGCTGAATTATCTGGAGTCGCTGCAGACAGAATATCCTTTATTGATGACAAACTTCTCCTGTTTTTGCCAAAATGAATATGGCTGGAGGGAGAGTTCTGATTTTCTTGACTTTTTAATTACTTCCACTTCTGAGCTGTTTGATTTTTTTCCCCCCACTTAGTCAGCCTGGTGTTTAATAGTTTCACCTGGAGTCAAAATGCATTCCTCACTTGATCATACTCTAAAACTTTATACATCAGACCCGTTTAACTTGTTCTTATTCTGATTTGTTGCATAATTGACAGGGACTCAAATGAGTTGATATCTGCGTCAATTTTAGGTGTTAGATCAAAACTATGTAATTTATCAATAAATCAATAAATATCAGTAACGTGCAACTTGTATTAAAAGCGTATAAACAAATTGAGCATATTGGGAGAATATGACATCATGAAGTCTTCAAGTTAAGACAGAGTTGAGTTGTTCTGGTCTTTATATGTGAGGAGAAGAAATCTAGATCCTGTCTTGGATCGAACAGGAAGCTGATGAAGGGAAGCTAAAACTGAAGAAACAGGATCTCTGCTGCCAATCCTCATCAGAACTCTGGCTGCAGCATCTTAAACCAGCTGGAGGCTGTTCAGAGCCGTCTGAGGACATCCTACTATGTAACTGTAGTACAGCATCACTCTAAGACAGAAGGTTTCTATACTTCGACAACATTGGGGTGTGAACAACTTTTAGTCAAAAATACCTCCACAGTTTTATCACAGTGGTAAAAGACAAAAACACAATGTCCACCAGAGTAACGACATGACCACACAGAGGCGTTCGGGTCAAAAACAACTCAGTCTTGTCTGAGTTTAGCAGCAGCCTAGACTGCCCTCCCCTCCGACCCCTCATCCCCCCAGTGTTTCAGCGGTTCTGTTTTAAATCTGAGGCCCCGTTTACACGATGACACTGAGACAGTAAAACACAAAAGTTTCATTGTGTTCTGGCCCCTCGTTTGGACGGTAAGAGAGGTTTGGGTGGATAAAACCACAAAGATTTGACAATGGCCTCCAGAGGGAAATGTTCTTGCAACGCAAACCGAATCCTGTCAGTGTAAACTGAAACTGGAATCTTTTGGTCTGAGTGCACCTGTGTACTCAGACCCTGTTTGACCCTCAAAATAACAATGTGTCATGTTTGTGCTGCTTCATCTTTTTAATTAATTTGATCTGTTGAAGCAAAACTTGTTTCTGGAAGAACATTTATTCGGTCAGCAAAGACACATAAGCTTCATGCACCAGATGATCCCCACTGTACAAGCAGAGGGTCACTAAAAGACGCCTGTGGAGAAGACCTGGGAGGACACGTCACCCACTAGAGGCCTGGCATATGCACTACATCATTTCTGGTCATATTTACATTTTCCCCTGCACGGAGACAGTTTCCATTCTGCTGTTGTGTAAATGCTTTTTTTTTTTTTTCAAATATTAAAAGTAAAAAGTTTTGCATGGAAACGCTGTAGTGTAAATGGAGGCTAATCACTGATTGTTTGTCGTTTGTGATCCTCTACCTCACCTCTCCGTGGGACCTAAAAAAACACATACAAAGAAAAATGTAGAGAATCCTGTGGACCACTAACTCCTTGTTCTCCTGAACAAATTGGAATCTATAAGATAAATACAACTTAAACAATCCTCAAGTGTTTCCTTTAATCCCAATGACATGTTTAGGCCCCTGTAATAGACTGCTGTGACCAGCTGTATCAAATGCATCTCTGAGGCCATGATTATAGATCTGATATAGGTTTATAATTAGATAAGGGCCCTGGATTGAGCTTAGAGTAGAGGTTTAATGGCAATGATCTCAAGAGCCTGTGACACGTGGCCCATCAGTGCACAGAGGCTGCCGTGCTTGTTTTTAGCATGAAAGAGCCTTCAGAAAACATGCAGCACTCCACTTACAGCACTGGCCTTGTTGGGATTGTTGCCAATCAGCTATTAGTATAATTTTCTTTTAGAAAAAGAAGGGATATGGTCCTAGGGCAGGGGTCTCAAACTCAAGTGCTCGAAGGCCGCAGTCCTGCATGTTTTGGATGTATCCTTGCAGCAGCACAGCTGATTCTGATTAATACGGATCATGTGTCATCAACGTGTCAACAGCTCTGTCAATGACACAGTCATTTGTATCGCGGTGTGCTGAAGCAGGGAAACATCTAAAACATGCAGGTCTGCGGCCCTCGAGGACCGGAGTTCGAGACCCCTGCCTTAGGGCCTAGCTCAGGCTACGGAGGATGGATACGCACTTGTGTTCTGTCATTTAGCAGCTGATGAAAAAGACCTGTGCCTCTGATTGTCAATGCAAGTTCAGGCCGAAGAAAGTCTCAGGAATCACGAATCACAGCAGTCAAACTACAAACCACGTTCAAAAAAATACATCTCAGTCTGGGAGATTCATAAATAAATAACATTTACATAGTGGATATGCATAACTCTAAAGAAGATAGACAACACAGAAGTCAACAGAAACAAGAACCAGGTCAAGGCCCACCTGTAGGTGCTTTTAGCACACAAAACAGTTTTGTATGGGAGGGCTTTATTAAGAATTTTGCTGGTATATGATTGCACTTTGCCTCTCCTTTATTACAACCCCTCTCACAGAGAGGACAGGTAAAAGTACAGCCAGTTGAGGAGACGGGTTCAGTCTTTAAACCAACAGACCAAATATTTTGTCCATTCACTTTTAAGACAGAGCTGGAAGTACAAGCTCAAATGTTTATTTAATGAATTCTTTACTCGTTTTAGCCTGGTTAGCCTGTTTTCAACGGGGGACAGCTTGGGGATTAGCCTTGTTGTCTCACAGCTGGGAGGTGGCTGGCTCAGATTTTTTTGCTGTGTGGTGTTTTTATGTTGGACATATTGACTGGGTGGTGACCGTTCTACCTCCTGAGCTGCAGTCGCTCCACAGAGACACAGCCCTATAAGACCTGGTAGTTGGCTTTTGTCCTCTGTGGAGGACGGGAGTCTTCCGAGCAGTAGCTCAGTGTTTATGGCATCATGTAAATGTACAGACTGGCGACACGTGTATGAGCAAGGCGGCCCCAAATGTTGACTCGGCTCTTCGCCTTCTGTCAGTCAGGTACTGCGAGACGCTTGTGAAGGGTTGCCCAAAATATTTGAGCAAAGTTAAAAATTTAAGGAAGTCCTACCAAATACTGAACAAATGTATATAAAGTCCTGACTTTGAAGAAAGGAATAAGACATTCTCTCTCTCGTTAGTCATGCATTTTTTAAAATAAAAAAAGGAAGGACTCCTAACTGACTGACGATGGAGGTTCCTCAACTTTACTGTCAGATATGGAGAAACAAAAGGCTGATTTTTGTAACTTTATGTAAATGTCTGCTTGTAACTGTATTTTAGCTGTTCTATTGTGTATTTGCATATCTCTTTGAGTCCATTAAAAAATTACAAGACAAGTAATAAGTAGTGGCAATGTAAAATACTGTTTAAAGAATAACATGAATGATAAATGTCTGACTGCTAAAATAAGTTTCAGTCAAACTTACAAATTGTTCACACTTGACATTCATGACATTATTCATGTCACTAAACTTTGTAAACCTGAATAGGCTAGTGTTTCACATTAACAGCCATCAGAGGTTTACTGTTGAGACTGCACACCTGAACATGCTGTGACATTTACTATTTATGCAGAACACAATCCGTGCTTGCCAAGAGGCAATCTCCTGCGGCTTATTAAATTGGCCCTGGGTAGTATGGCAGATTTATTCCCTTGCAGGTTGTGAAGGCTGTCACGGGTAGGGTTATTTAGGTTATGATTTCAAAGCATTGCAGGCTTCTTGCCACTGACAGCCCTGAATGTATGAAAAGCCCCACTGTTTAGAAAGCCAGGCATCAAAATCAAACCACGCTCCGCCAGACGGGGATTAGCGCTGGCGTGAAAGCAACTTTGACCTTTTTGTTGACACCCTGTAATTTGGCCTGAGAGGTAATTGGATGGATGATGGATATCTCGCTCTTTTACAATGTTGATTCACCCACTGGATCTAAAACTGTCTATCACGGTACCTAATTATACTGCTCCATCGCAAACACATTGAGTAGGAACCATTTTTTTAAATGGCTTTAATCGATGCTTAAAACGATAAAGCATTGTGACAGAAACTATTGATCTGTGTTCCTTTGTATACTGGTAACATTTTTCACTAGAATTTATCTAACAAGGTTTCCGAAGCATGTAAAAAGTTATCAACATGTTTTCTGTGTGCTGTAATGAATCAATGGCTTCTGGAGATACTAGATACAAGTAGGGGCAAATGTGTAAAAATAACAGAACACAACATGAGACAAAACTTCTAAATCACTATTTTATTCACAGTTGAAGACAAAACATCCACAAATTCCAAAAAGAATTTCAAAATTTGATTTATAAAACTTGACTCCAACTGGACTGGACCTTCTGAAATAGTCTCCTCAGACAACAGTGGCCTTCTGTTGTACGTTTTTAGACTTAAGGAATGTTTCACTTGCTTCAGAGTTGTTCACCATGACCTTCTGAAGCTTTGTAGGTAAACTAGGACGGATCGTCTCTACCAGTGCATTATACTGTATTTTCTCATCACATAAAGACTTACCGCAGATATTTTGCATGACGTGGTTCACTCTCACTGTATCCCAGACCACATGAAACCCCAGAGGCTCCTCCGTTCCCCAGCTGAGGAGACCTTCAGGATGGGTCTCATGAGTCCCACCAGAGCAACACTTACAGTCAGATGCTGCTGTGGAAACATATGCAGCTTGCACGATTTATTTGTAGTAATCACCCTTTTTACAATGAAAGACTCTACATGGTCTGTGTCACTTTTGATGTAGACTGATAAGTGATAGGAGAATTTTTATTATTATGTGGCGTTATCCTTTTACAAAGGATAACCTGTATGAAGCTTATGGACTGTCTGTGTGTGAGAAGGTATAAGGAAAAACTCTAATGTATGTAATTTAAGCAGTTGGATTATTCTCTAATATAGGAAACTGCTTCCTTGCTGTATGATTAAACTTCCACCTTATAGAGTCTGGAGTGCTCCTGATTTTTCCTTGAATTTTTCTAACAATGTGTGTGGTGACATATTTTATCCTTAACAGACTTTATCTTACATAACCACTTACTTACTTTTCATGGTAAATTGTTACATTTATAGCATGTGCTGCTTCAATATGTTAGAATGCAGTTTTACAGTTTTAATTTGGTTTCCTGCTCACCCCAGCAGGTTTTTCTGTCAGATCGTGAGATTAGTGTTTTGTTTTTAATGTTCAAATGAGTACATTTCATTTGAAGGCCATAAAATAAGATTGATTTTTTTTTCTTTTTTTTGGTAATTGTATGAACATTTAACATATTTTTAAAGATAACCCGTGGAAACCTCCAGTGTTATATCTGTCATCGATCTGAGCAGCTCTACACATGACCAATGCACAGATTCCAACAATTTAACAGGACACTCCTTCACGTGACTCAGTGGTCCACTGCACATTACTGTAATCCTCCTCTCAACCCAAAGCAATGCATTCAATTTCCCATACGTAGACAGGCTCTGGAGCCCACAAACTCAATAACAGATGACAGTGTCCAGTTTCCAGTAGTGTGGAAAATGAAAGCTGCCTGTGGAAGTGAGAAAAATGCCCTTACTGTCCCCTGAGTGGGTTTACCAGCTTAGGGAGGCTGTTGTCACTGTGGCGCCTGAGAGATGGCGCTACATTAGCATAGCGACATGTTTCTCTCTGTCTGCCTCCTCGGTGTCAGTCAGACTGAGCCTCCCTTCTGGGAGTTGACAGACGTGACCCCGGCGCTCTCAGAGGGAATGAAAGGTTTTAGATATGTGTGGCCCTGCAAGCTGCCGTGAATGAGAATAAAAACTGGATCTGTCTCTGTGTGTAAATGGACTGAAATTATTTCTTTTAAGATTTAACTTACGTGTCATTTCAAAGATGGACAGACAAGTGACCCAAAGCCCCCAACACTTCCAACTAAGAGACACTGAAGGGCAGAGGGAGGCGGCTCCATTATAGATGGAAGACGCAAAAAAAAAAAAACTCAGACGAGCAGGTAGAAGACTAATAGGTAAGATGTTTTGCTGTTTCGGCATAGTAACTTTTCATGCAGCATATTGAGATTTACGTCACAGAGACATTAAGGATGTCCATTTCAACTGGAATCAGTTCAGTTTATTTTTATATCGCCAATTCACAACAACAGTCATTTTAGGGCACTTAAGAAAGTAAATCATTAAATGCTGTCGAATTAAATATAATCCAGTTCAGTTCAAAAAATAATATAGTTATCTTTCAGTTAAATACAATTTGCAATAATCTAATTTGTACTACATTTTAATCCAATTTGAACCGATATTATAGCATCTTAGTGGTAGTGGTGGGCGGTTATGTACATATCCCAACTTCCATTAGGCAAGACCAGCGTGTAGGGGCGTACCTGAGTGGAAGAGCGTCTCAGTGTAGATGTCTCCAGATGTCTCCAGTTCAAACCTAGGTGTCCCATCTCTATCAGAAGAAGTTAAATGCAAAGCTGATTAAACTCACAGAGTCCTTCATATGAGCAAAAGGTAATGCTGGCTTTGACTGTAATAATATCAGTGATGTTTATATCCCTCACTGGAAGCAAATCATGAGGATCCTTCTTTGAGTCATGGTGCATTTGACACCTCGACAAGGAAGACATATGATTTGAGAGCAAAGCAATGGATATATGTATGTCAAAAAGGTTAAATAAAAGCAACAATAAGAATGAAAGGTGACCATAGGTTTGACCCATTCAACAACAATGCAGTCTCATATCTTCTGCCCTGGGTGTTAAACATTTGATCATACCTTGATTCCTATGCCCAAAGTTTTTCACCTACTTTCAAATCACATAGTAAATATATTACCAGCAGTTAAAGTCTAAATTGAAAACATAACCTTTGTAAACCAAATTAGTAACAAGAAGGAGATGTACTTGGAATGAAGGCTCTGCATGTTTCAGAAAGGTTATTTGAACCATTCAGACTCCTAATCATTTTATCTGGCAAAATAAAAAGACCCCTAACTGATGACAGAACCGCTGCCATTTTTGGGCTTGATTTGTCAATACATTTAGTTTTACGGCACCACTTGGGTAAGTTACTAGAGAAAAGCATGCTAGGTGCTCAGATGGATTCGAGTTGTAAGCAGTTGTAGGTTCACATACTGCTTATGTCTTAGCTTTTATCCTGGCATCAGCTTTTAGCATCTTATTTGCTTTTTTCATTCACATTATAGTTTTCAAAAGTTTCCCATTTTGACCCAAATTAGGTATAAAAGTCCCAATTATACTGTAGAATTCCCTATACATTTGCTTACTGTATGTTACTGTTCTATCTCTGCAGGACGTAGCTGGCAGGCTTGTTGATTTCAGGTCATGAGGTCCCCAGTCCAAGTCTGAGTACCCCCTCCACCTTTTAATCTATGTGCTAAAGAAGTATGTTTTTATTAAAATGTACATTATACATCAATCACTATCACTGCAGAGCCATTCATTGTAGTGATTTTCATCCTTGTTTGATAAGTGGATGAAGGAGATGATACTCAGCCCTTTACATGTCCATATGTAGTCTCTATCATCGCCACCATCACTGTTTAAGCAAACCTTATCATTCTAGTTTGTTTTCCTCCTTTTTCTTGCTTTATCATCTTCTTTTTAAAAAATCTTTTTCTTCTCCATTATCTTCTTTCATTTCATTGGCTTTTGGCAGACAGCTGAAGTGGTGCCTTGCTGCCACTAGATGTTATGGAGCAACCCTGATCCTTGAATGCCAGTGTGTCACACCCTGATATAAACAACCGTGTCATTCACAGACTTGTGCAGACCTTGATGATCTAGTGATGATGACAACCATTAATTAGAATCAGGTGCACTGATGCCAGGAGACATCTAAAACATGCAGGACACCAGCCCTCGGGGACCAGGGCTGTCTATCCCTAGTATGGACTGTTAGTTTACTAGGTTAGTGGATCCTAACCTGGTTGAAACTGTACTGGAGACACATCAGCTTTATTACCCTTCTTTGAGTCCTCTGGTCTGTTACTCCAAGCTAGTCATTATTTCCTTTGATCATTAAAAGGGATGCAATAAGTAAAGAGCAGACCAGTTTACAAAAACATGATTGTTAAACATGATTACATTTTCATTCATTGTGTAGTCTGATTGAACCAATAATACCAAATACCAATTTAAATGAAAACAAATCAGTGATGGTGACATTTCTCATTTCTCATTGTTGTATATGAGCTTTCAGTTGCACAATGTTGCTAAACTTTTGGATACCAGGAGCCGGATAAAACTGAATGCACTAACAGACACAAACATCAGTCAGTTTCTGTTCATAGTTTACTGCAGTGTAATGGCTGGATTCTGAGCACTTTTAGGCTAACTTTTATAATTCTGCATCATTAAAGTTTCAGAAGAGCAGCATTGCCTGTGTGATAAAAGTGAGAAGAGACTGCTGCTGCTGACAGATGAGATTACAGACCATCTGTGATAACGAAATAATACTTGAATGCTTGTGGTGATATTTTCAGTTTTGCTTTCCCCGTGTTGGTGTCAGCTTGACACTATTTTGTCCTGGCAGTTCACCATACATGCCATGTCAGACTTCGTTTGATTTGTTATCACATCATCAAAGAGAGTGTAAACTGTGTCAAACTTTCTCACCGGAGTTTGTGACAGGCAGGTTTGCATTCTGACTCAGCATCTACAACAACAGACAGATGCTCCTCCTCATCTCCACTAGACTCTTCTTGGGCAGATGGATGGACGGACACACAGACTATCAGACAGACATACTCTTATGTAAAAGGTTTTTCTGGGACAGAATGGTTGGTCAGACAAGTTCTTTCGAAATTTAAATTAATATATAAATAAATAAATCAACCAGGAATGTTTTATCATGCTAGTTTTCTAGTCAGGTCAGAGTTCAGTTTCCCTGGGTCTTTGACCACACTCCCTCCCATCACCACGGTAATAATGACTCTGTACCTAACAACCAATTGGTGTCATGACAGGCTTCTGCACTCAACTTTATAAATTATATTCATTAACAGAGTTTAACATGCTGATACTTCAGAAGCTGAATAGATTTTAAAGCTGAAACTTGAATGTGCCTAGTTTGAAAAAAATCAGAAGGTAATCTGACAAACTCTCACACTTTCATTGATGAGAGCTTAGATGGACCAAAGATGACAATGGGGCTGATGGGACCATAAAGCAAATCCTTCCTGATCTGCTTTTGACAAACTTTAGCCACATATTTTTTTTACAGCATTGTCATTCAAGTAAGGCTTCTGGATTGAGCTATCACTTCTGCTGAAGCTAGAGTAATACAGGTGATGACCTGAACTTGAGGAAAGACAATAGTGAGACTGACATCTATCAAAAAACATTGCTTTGGAGTGCAAGATATCTGACAAGTTGAGCTCCAGCAGTTGCATTGCAGGTCTTTGTCTCAATCGTTTGATTTCACGCCCATGACAACTCTGAGAGGGGTGAATCTTTTTGTACCATGCAAGTTAAATAAAGCATTCCATTTATTTCTAATATGATTGATTAACAGTCGGCTCAGTCAATGGCTAGCCATTATCACTTCTTCATCAGGAATCGTCATGCCACCGGGCTTAGCGAAGCAACCATGTGTTTGAATTAACCCAGCTAAACACCACAGTCACTTCTGATTTTTCTGTCAATTTGACCTGTCCTTGCATGGCACATCCCATGCAAGGACTTCTCTGTCCAATGATGGTTCCTCATCCATGTTTTCTTCTGCAGTGGATTTCTAGTGTCCGATACGTCACTTAGCATCTTATCCTCGGAGGCTATCTTCTTCATGTATTCCTGGATCTTTGTTGTTTCATCCTGGATGGTTGCTTTGACTCTCACTAATCCAGGACCTCCCTCTTTCTGCTTCGAGTAGAGGCTCATGGTGTTGGAGTTGGGATGTAGTCCTTAGAATCCTCTGTGCATTGTGAAGAGCTTTCTTGTCTTAATATCACTGGCTTTCAACTCTTTTGTACCTTTGTAGTACAAAGTACAAAAGTGCTTATCAGCCAAAAGTAAATAAAAAAGATGTAGTTACCAAAAACTGAAAAATAATGTACATTTCATAATTCTACACCAGTATGTAACATCAACTGTCAAGCATGGAGGAGGAAGTGTGATGGTCTGGGGTTGTTCTGCTGGATCCAGGGTTGGTGAAGTGTACAGAGTGAGAGGCACCCTGAACCAAACTGACGACCACAGCATTCTGCAGCACCATGCAGTACTATCTGTTATGTGTCAGGGTTGGGGTTAGTACCCTCTCGTATGTGCCTAGATGGTCAGGGGTTCATCCAACAGCAAGATAATGACCCAAAACATTAGTCCAAGCTGTGCCAGATCTACCTTAGGAAAATAGAAGAAGATAAGCCTCAGTCACAAACGTTCCCACAAACAGATTTTTGCGAATCTTCCTGTTTGTACAAAATCTGGAGTTTGTAGATATTCGAGGAGGGGGGAATAGTTTCCAACAGCCTTTTCAGGAGGTCAGTACGGCTGCCGTTCAATTCGCAAGAGCAACCTGACGCATTCTTGATTAAATGAGGTGATTTGCTGCTGCACGCTGGTTGTAGAATTTATATGATCTCTGTAAAGGGTGCCTCTGAACCTACTGATGCTATACTTGTGACCATTTCACAAAAATTGTTGTCGGAAGGTGAACGTTCCCCTATACTCAACTCACGACAATCTCAACTCGTTGGTCAGAAGATCCTCGACTTTCAGCACATTTTGTTATTTGTGAGACCAAAGGCCTCTGTCAACCAAACAATGAGCTCTGCGTTATTGAAAGCATAGAAGTCATCAGTTGGCCAAACACAACATACAGTTTAGTGGGCTCAACAGGCTTCTGAACTCACCACGTTCCTACTCGATCATCTATGAGGGAGCTGTACAATATCAGGAAGACAGTCTTATAGCCGAAACAAACAGCACACAACTACACACTGTGGTGTGATGACAATATTCACCAGAACACACAGCCTGTTGCCCAGGCTGGTGTGGTGGGGCATCGTGCATGTGAGTCTCATGCATGTTAGTGCATGTGATGTTTTAGGTTTTCCTCCACTGAATAAAACATGACAGTGACTTAATGAGAACCCCACACAGACAGGGATAAGATCAAAGTGTATGTTCCTGTTTTATGAATGACGGAGATCTATGAGCTCTTTCAACAGATCCACATAAGATTTTGGCTGTTGGTTTTGGCGACACCTAGTGGTTTGTTGAGGTTCTGTAGTAGAATATAAAGCTTGCTGGCATTATGGTTTATCGACGCATACTCCTTAAAAAAAGAAGAATATTTAGAAAAGGTTTAATTCTCATAGTATTACATCAAGTGAGTTAAAGTTTCAGGATATCAATGTGATTGTAACTACTGAAAGACTCTTTTGGTTTGCACTCACTGTTGATATTGCTTTTTTTCACAAATTATAAAGTGCGCATCAGTAAAGATTTTCATTTATTTTTCCGTGATGTGACTGATTTAGATTTCCCCTTAATTTGATACCTGACACCTGGTGATACCTGGTGATTTATTTATTTATTTGTAGATAGATCTGAGCATCCTAGGGGCTAATGTTGTTCCACACCATCAGAGACTTTTAAACAATTCATTTTAGATTTAAATTCATCTGACTGCAGGACAGTTTTCCACTATTCAGTCTTCTTTTAAAATAAATAAATAGAGAGAATATGGCAGGATTTCTGAATCACGTTCACTTTTTACTTCTTTGTGAGATGTTTGTGAGAGGTGCCTTTTTAGTGTCATTTGCTATTTCAGGCTTCGTTTACTTTATTTTATTTATTTATTTGCCTGTGTTCCAACTTTTTGACAATGTTGCTTCTCTCAAATTCAGCAGGAGCTAATATTTTTTAGGAAATGTTCAAATATCTCGCTGTCGACGTTTTATGTGTTTTCTATGTTCTGTTGTTAGTGAACCATGAGTTTATGAGATTTGCAAATTATTGCTTTCGTTGTTTCTATTTTAGTGTCTGGAACTGCCAGATAAAGTGCAACTGTTTTGTCCTCTAACACTTACTTCAATGAAAACCACCTGGTCCCTTCGATTAGCCTTTATTGTTCCATTTTATTTTAAAACACACTTGATATTATCTCGTTGCAACATTTACTGCCATCACATAATTTTGCCATCAGTTTACCTTACGTTTACAGAATTTATAGATGTTGCCATCCCTCAGTTATAATTATGACCGAACTAGTTTCATAATTCCATAAGTTTTTTTTGTAATATTTGTTTGTTTGTTTGTTTTAACGTATTACTAACGGAGATCATTGCATTCTTCAGTTTGGGGGCAAAAGAAAAAAAAAAGATATACCAACTGTTAATTTTAGAGAGGCATGGACTCACTGTACCCTTCAACAGAAACTCGCTTGATATGACTGCAATCAGAAATATTCATCTGAATCTGAGCAAAATTGTAGAACAAATTTAAGAAGTACTCACGTATGTTTACTACTTCAGTATTTTTCTGTTTGAAGCTGGGCCTGCAGCACAATGCAATATTTATAGAACCTTATGCTCTCCTTCACTTGCATTGCTCAAGGACAGAGGCAGGGATGTTTTGATCTGTGGGAGCAGGATAGCGGGAGGCTCTTTCTAATGATCTGGACAGCTGACAGGGACCTCGGGGTGCTCTCTGCTGCTGCTTACAAGGCTGCAGCAGCCACACACAAATTAGGAGAGTCACTGGTTAACTAATGAGGACATATCATCCAGGGACAACAGAAGAAAACTCCCGGACAGCGTAAGGATCCGAAAATGCAAATACAAGAATGAATGTATGACAAACAAGTTGTTTTTGTGCCAAAACCTTAGCAGGCAGAGGTGAAAATCATGTGGGACATTGTTGTAGATGATTTTTCAGGAAGAAAACAAAAGTGTTAACGGGGCTTCACACTTAATGAGACCCAGGACTGAGCTGAACAGTTTTTTCAATCATAGGAGAAGAAGTGGAGGTGGTGGAGGAATATAAATACCTCATTATTCACCTGGACTGCAGATACAACACTGATGCTGTTTATAATAAAGAATTTAGATTCAGAGCATTCAGAGAATTCAGGGCAGAATTTAGTTCTTAAGGAAGCTTAGGTCCTTCAGCGTTTGCAGAACGATGTTGAATATCTTCTTAAAGTCTGTTGTAGAGAGTTCAATCACATCTGCAGACATCTGCTGGGGGAGCAGCATCAGAACCAGAGACTTAAAAAAAACTGAACAAACTGATAAAGAAGGTTGGTTCTGTTCTAGAGACTGTTCTGGAGCATCTGGAGATTAGTTTGTTTCTGAATCACTGTGTTGTGAAAAGGGTGCTCAGTTTTGTCCATGATCTTTTTCACTTTTATGAAGTATCCTCCTTTAGAAGCTTCTTTAGATCCACCTCAACAAAGACCACAACAAGAGAACCTTCAGACCTCTACAGAAGATCCTTCAGACCTCTACAGAAGATCCTTCAGAGCTGGCAAAGAAAATACATCTAATG
>JAOWBL010021448.1:33172-51280 GCA_028564865.1 Zenarchopterus dispar
ATAAACAAACTGCCACTCTTGCAACATGGGTAAAAGGCTGATAAGCCCACTTCCAAACGCGGGCTTGTGTGGAACACTTCAAAAGTGTTTTGGTATGCATGAAGCAGGCCGATTCTTGGTTCTGAGTAGAGAATTTCAGTGAAAATAGAGACATTAAGGTCCGTTAATAAGTCTACCAACACCCCCAGCTGTTGAGGAGCTTGTGATACTCTGTGTGGGTTCACTCTGTCTTTTTTTTTTTCAGGAAGCATCTTCAACCGGCGATTATGCCATCACTGTTGTTTGTTATACAATCGCAGTGTGCAGGGCTTCTGGTATTCATGTGAGAAGGTTTGTAAGAGCAGAGATTACACAGATCAAATTAATTACCATCATAAAAACAGCAAACATCATTAAAGTGTAATTCCATCCAACTTCCTCATTCAAGCAGTGTTCATTAGCAGACGTGCGTGGGAAACAGGCGGCAGTGGCAAGACAGCATTCTGGTGTCCACACCGTCACATGCACTTTCATGAACATGCACGTGAAGATGAGTCTGGCAGGTTTGTGCTGAATTCAGATCAGACTTGTGCTCTTTCAGTCAGAGATGAAGACAGAGGGAAAGGGACCAGAGAAACTAAAACGCAAGTGCAGAAGTTTTAAGTAGAGGTTTCACTGCTAAAGTATCATCAGCTAATTCTGTAGTAGTTTCACTCCCACAGTTCAAACTTATGAATCTGAGTTTAACCTAAACCTGAAAAAGCTGTCACAACATATAAAATGCAGCAACAAACATCTACAAATGTCACATTATTCTAAAAGGGTTCCAACCGAGGCTCAGTTTAATTTATTCAACACCACAGAACTCTTTCCTTATATATTGATTTTAAATATATATTTTTTAATTTGCACATGAAGTTAAGAGATCTGTTGATAATTCACTTGTCTATCTGTCCGTTCATTCAGGTTGTGATGAGTATGTGTGATTTGGTGTTTGTGGCTGAAGTGTTTTTGAGGCTAAAAACAAAATCTTGTTTGGGGCCACCAAAATCTTCGGACCGGCCCTGTTTCAACCTCCTGTTGACTTCACCTGTTTAAGATAACTTCTTTTCTTTGCCTTCATTACAAGCACTAAAATACCACATGCCTTTTTTCTTTTTTTTTTTTTTTTTTTTTTTTTGGAGTGTGTTGCAAGGCTTAAACACAAAAATTGAAGCAACTAACAAATAAAATTAAGCTCATGATTTAAAAAAAAAAAAGAAAAACAGATCTATATATTGTACCCAAGATGCAGTTCTACTTTCTAAATATTTGAATTAACTGCTTTTACTTTATTTAAGCAAAGCAAATATGTTACCTGGCTATCTTTGAGGTCCAATAATTTTCTAAAAAGCTAAATTGTTGTGACTGATGAGACTGATATGGAGCACTTTGGTGAATTCACACTCAGCTGCACTCACCAGGCATCTATCCATCCTTTTCAAAAACCCCAAAAAGGTCAAGAAGAAACAAGGTCTCCACAGATTTCTTTTGTGTAGTCGACTTATATCTCATCAGACTTTTATCATTTAATCCATCCACTTGACCTTTGAAGTGAAGTCTCCGAAACTATTTTTTTAAACAGACTTTGCATGAATCCCGTCTGGATCACCTAGGACATCAGAAGACACTTCTGAATGATTAATGCCCCGTTTTGTTCTGCTTGAAAACGCCTTTCTTACAAACCCCATTCAGCTGGAGATTGGTGCAGAGGGGAGGCACAGACAATAACACAGGAATAAATAACATTCTCATAGCCCATACTCATATCTCACAGGCTAGTGACAATAAAAAAAGGGGAGACTTTCAGAGTATGATTCATTACCTAAAGAGTGAAATGCAGATTGCCTGAAAGGTAGTCTGATTTACTTCAGCACAGAGAATTGCAAAGAAAGCGCCAGCAAGCTAGATTCTTTTCATCTTTGTTTTTCTTCACGTATCATAGACTAATGATCACAAGCTGCTTTTGCAGTATTTCTCAGGGAAAGCAAAAGGCACATAAAGAAGTATATAAAAACCCCTGGTGAGAACAGTCCAAATACAATACCACCACTGACTGAATGTGGCCTTGATTTCAATGTTTGATGTCATCCACAATGTCACCAATTGGTAATTACTGAATGATTACTGCTACTATCCATCTGGGGGACTGACAGCACCAGAAGAGGAAGATCCAGAAGCAAGAATCTGGGGAAGACAAACATAACATCAGTGACGGATCTGTGATGGTTTGTTGAGGATTTATGGCAATACAAACAACAAAGTGAGAATAATGCACAGGTGTAAACAGAAGTCGACATACAGTTTAGACAAAGAAACTTTTCTTCTCAAATTCGGACTGTAATGTTTAGGAATCTTCTTCATTTTAGATCAGTAATTATTCCTGACTTTTTCTCCTTCAGAAAAACAATGTTTTCAATTCAGTTTTCTTTATATACAAACTGTCTTTTGGCACTTTCCAGAGACCCAGAACAAGACTTCCAATTGACAGTTAAAAAGTTCCCTAACAGGAGAAAAGCCTGGAGACCAAACATGGACAAAAACAAAAACAAAAAAATTCCCCTTTAAGAGGGAAGAAACCTTGAGCAAGACATGAAGCAGTGATGACATGTGGCCAAAGACAAGGAGGGATCTTACTAGTTTACCTATAATTAGCAGCCAGAGTTGTTAGACACTGAAACTGGAGTTTATTATAGTCATTGTAGGTCCATGTGTTGAAATACCTCCCATACTACAGTGAGTGGAACATTTATCAAGGGGGGAGGTTGGGTAAGGACACACTGGACACCAAATTTTTCCTTGGAATAGGAAACCAAAGCCAGTCACATTTACTGTCAAGCCTTCCTCATATCCAGGGGGCACCCAGACTTGAACTGGGGACCTCTTGATCTGCAGTCAAATGCTCTACCACTGAGCTATACCCCCTCTGGTTGTCACAGCCTGAAAGATAAAATCTACAACATACCACCCAAAGACTGGCTTTTAAAATGGATGGACGCTGGTCATTTATAAAGACATTATTGTAGAACCACCTGGGAAACAGATACAATGCTACACTATATGCAATTAAATCTTAGGCTTTCTTTTCACCTAATTTCAATTTTAGACAAGACTTAGTCTACGTTCACTCTCGATGCTCAATTCTGATTTTTTTCCCACTTTTTAATAGTAAAGTTACCCGCATCTGGACCATGTCTGGACACTAGAACCATATTAACATATGAACATATTGAATATATTAAAATATATTCAAAATATTTTAAATACACATGAGTTCTAAGCACTTATTCCTGGCGCAACGGTGGTCCAGCTGAAGAGTTATCGCTACTTCGGAGGTCATTTTTGTGGGAGGTTTTCACAAGTCTGTGCATCTCCTTATATTACACTGTATATCTTGATCTGAAGAGGGAATGAAAGAGAAGAAGCGAGAGGATCATCATTTTACTGATCAGATTTGGAAAGCTCGCAAACACGCACAAAAACAAATGTGGATAGAGGAAAAAGAAAAAGGCAGTACACTGTTGAAGAACTGATGGAGAGGAAGTTTCATAGTCCAGTGAAGAGGACTGGGTTGATGAGAAATGCTCCCACTCTGACCTGGATCACATAATCAGAGTTCTAGACCTGAAGGAGAATGGAGTGGGTTGTTTCTTGCCCACTGGGTGTCTATTATTACCAAAGAAACTCCATGTTACATCCAGGAATCTTTCAGGGATAATTTGAAGAAACTTAAATCAAGGGGGCACCCAGATTTGAACTGGGGACCTCTTGATCTGCAGTCAAATGCTCTACCACTGAGCTATACCCCCTGTGTATGCACTGTATTTTTTTGTCTTGAACCACCAGCTTCTGTAAATGTTCTGTACTATTACATATATGTCATGGGGTATTTTTGGCAGTTATATCTATTATTTGAATATAGCTGAATATAAATCAGCCCATTGATTTATATTTTCTTCTTTTTTACTTTTTTTTTTTGCTTAGTAATACAACTTTGTCCTTTCATTTGCATTTCCATGGCATATATCAACATGAACACTTTGCTGGTTAAGGGGTTAGAAATCACCCTCTACTCACTTATAGTGCACTACATAATGCAGCTGCATTTGTTGTGCTGTCCAAATATGTATTGAGAATTTTCATACCCGACATAGGGAATTGAATTAATCCGATAGTGCATCTTGAATAGTCTACAGCCAATCAGTTACTTTTTTTTTCTGGGTAACAGCAATGACACAGTGAACAGAAACCACAAAAATAGCTCTTGTGTCTTCTTTCTCTCTAACATCTACAATCTCGCTCTGAATTATGTAATGAATTTACTGTGCTACCTGGAGGAATAAATACAAAATGGTCAGGTGGGTTTCCACAACTTGTATATGCTTAAGCATTTATTCATCACTGTTGATGTCAGCTACTGATGGTCAGGCTAGTTTGCACACTGAAGTACCCTCTACCGTGGAAATGCATATTTGAACATCTAGTCACTTGATCTGCAATCAAATGTTTTATGCTATAAAGGATAATTCAGAATGAATGATCTCCTATAAACAAGTAGGGGGCACCCAGGTTTGAACTGGGGACCTCTTGATCTGCAGTCAAATGCTCTACCACTGAGCTACACCCCCTGCTGGCATGCCTTTCATTAAACATTATGTTCTCATCAAAGATCACATGCAGTTGTTTTCAACCAAAGGCATATATATTTGAACCACAGACCTCTTGATACACAGGCAAACGATTCTTAGCCAAAGTCCAGCAGGTGTAGACCCAGCCTCATTCTTGATGACAATTGGGAGATGATCTTTCACTCTTGCTACTTTGAACAGGATGGAGGGTAATAAAGCACCTTTTTTGTGTAAATGGCCCAAAGACAGACTTGTGGATCATTTTAAATTCATCTCTGTTTTGACGTGGGAGGTAGTAACAAGGACCAAACAAATGGGATAAAGGACACTTTCATACCTCCACAGGTATATCATGAGGATCAACTGCCTTTCCACTCTTCATTCTTTTCAATGCCCCCCTAACTTCACCTTTACTGACCTTTGGTATTTCCTACCCATTACTTCCTCGTCACCTCTGTTGCTTGCACCAACATGTCCACCACATGTCCTGCTCCAATCACCACTCGCCTGGGGATACTCTACATCACTTCATCTACATCACTCCAGAATTTCTCCTTCTCTTTTAACTTATATCCTACCTGTAGGGCATAACCACTGGCTGCATTACACAACACACCTTCAGTTTCTAGATTTAAACTCATCACTATCTGACATTCTTTTCACCTCCAGAACATACCTAACAAACTCCTCTTTCAAGATAACTCCTATGCCGTTCCTTTTCCCATCAGAACTATGACAGAACAGCTTAAACCCTGCACTTAGGCATCTGGCCTTGCTACCTTTCCATCTATTCTCGTCGATACACAGTATATCCACCTTCCTTCTCTGCATCATGTCAACCAACTCTCTAGTTTATCCTGTCATGGTCCCTACATTCCTTAATGTCAGTCATAGCCTCTTGACTTTCCTTTCTCCCTGTGTCTGTGAAGACATCTTCATCATCTCCCCCTTCTTCAATCCACAGTAGGTGGAAAGAGCCCAGGATTTGAACCTGCACCAGATGCATAAGGGAAATAGCCTCTTCGCATGGCGCACCTGCTCAACCCACTGAACTATCCCGGGCCCGGTAGAATGGGTCTTGTCTATTTCTATGACTCACACTGAATCAAAATGACTATATGCGAAGTTTATTATTGATGAGGTTACAACAGTGGGTTAAGTAACACATGCACAGAGGTGGAGAGGTGCACACTGTATTTGACTGTCAAACCAACTGGCAGATTTGCTATGTTAGGAGAAGATGCGTGTAGGCATGCAGTCAACAAATATTTTGACTGCCGAGACTCTCCTCTCTCTTCCAATCTCAACACAACTTAGCGCCCTCCTATGCCCATGTGAGCTAAACACTGTGAATCACTGTGACAACAAAACAAACAGTATGGCTCCTACAATTTGTTTTTTTTTGCAAATTTCAGAGATGCATACAACTCCTTTGGATGATCTTCTCTTGGCAAGGTGATCATAATCTGGTCTTTCTCTTCTCCACCTACAAACCCATCATCCAGAGGAAACCTGTGACTAAAAGAACTTTAAAGGTGCCCCTTCATCTGCAGTGACGTGCTCTACCACTAGCCAAAGACCTTCTATGAAGGTGTATGCTTTCCCTGTCCACTGACCATTTGACAAGGCATTTTCCCATGTTTGTGTAACTTTAAAATGCAACTTATTTTTTAAGAACTATGTTGCCTATGTAGATTGCTGACCTGATGCAGTGTTTGCTTGTGTCTTTTCAAGTTCGGACTGTATATCTGTTGCATTCTTTGTGATTGTGTCACCTGTGTCAAAGTTCTAATGTGATGTTCTCAAGTGTTGTTCAGCTGTTCAGATCTGTCTTTCTGTCTATTGCTCTTAGGTGTTGTTCTGATGTGTTGTTAGACTGTGTTCTTCGACTACATTGTTCTGATGTGTTGTGCTTGTGTGTTGATCTGATGAGTTGTCCTCATGAGTCAATGTCATGCATGGTTCTGAATATTCTTCTGATGTGATTTGTTTTGGTCCACTGGGTGAAATTCCCACTGAATAATTGGTTTACATCATTATTTACTGGTATTTTGCCAGTAACATCCACACCACATTCATTTGTCTGTCTGTCTTGTGTGTGGTCCATGATTATTATACACCTGAACTTGTTTGTGCAAACTGTTTTCCATACACTACACCTGGATAATTTTCTTCCAATGTAACTCAATAGTAAATCTCATGAAAAGACAAACTGCATACAGCTTAACTGTAAACACATTACAAGGACAAGTCTAAGAACATATCAGAACTACACACAAGAATGATGTATTAAAATGATGGATCCAGTTGATCAGCTTGTCAAAGGACAAGAGTGAGATGAGACTGCAGAAGTACTGAGTGAAGTCAAACAGACAAAACCAAACACCGTGTCACAAATAAACTACAGTCAGAGGTGGGAAGTAACGACGTACAAATACTTTGTTACTGTACTTAAGAAGATTTTTCTTGTATCTTTGTAAGGTGGATACAGAAAGAACTTTACTTACAGATTTTCAGAAGATTACATTATGGTGGGACTTTACATGTCAAACCATGGCATCATCAGGGGGCACCCTGATTAAAACAGGGGAGCTCTGGAGTCTGCAGTCAAATGCTCTGCCACTGTGACAACAACTTTATAGACAGAACTCTGGCAGGTATATACCCTGCCTCAATGCCCTGTGACAACCAGGAAAAGGTCATGGTCTCCTGCTTCTCTGAGAAGAATGAGGAGTAATCATTTGTTTTGCATATGAATGATCCTGAGGCAGGGAATTTTAATTAAACCCCTGTTCTGCCTTGGGAGGTAGTAATGGAAGTGACTCAACGGAGAGGCAAGTTTTGTTTGCAAAGCTCTGCTCTTACCATTGATACTTCCCTCACTATTTTAGCCATTCGTTCTTTTAAATCACTGAAGTCTTATATATGTTTAAATGAACAACAATCATTTTTTAATGTTTTTTGATAGATACTTTAATATTATGTGACTGTTTGATTTGAAATATTTTCATCGACTAGGGCATCATGTGAAATGCTTTACCACTGAATGGACAGGCGTCAGGGTGGACATTTCACCTCTGAAGCTGATGTAGAGAAAATCAGGAGTGAAAGTAAGCAGGAATGGTCTGGGAATGTTTTCTGATAAAAGATTGTCTCAGCTGCTGTCTCTCCAAAACCCACATCCAAAACCAGATACAGTTGTGCTTTCAACAAGGAAATACCACCGTTAAGTTTACTGCATCATAAACAGCACATGTTCTCTTCATTTACTGCTTCTAAAAAACCTGTTAAATAAAACGCAGTAGGTGCTGCGCTCCACTCACTCAATAACAAGATCAGATTACAAACTATGGACAATTATCTTAAATTCATGTCAACAAACACAATGTCCAGGACATGCAGTGAAATTATACCAAATCATTCCAACATACTATAATATTATTCATTTTGTTATTTTGAGTGATGGGGTGAAGGGCACACTCAGGAACTATACTCCAGCATAGAGGGACTGGCAAACTCTAAACAGAAAAAACTTTAATGTGAATGATTTTAACTGAAGACTTCTTAATCTGCAGTAAAAGGCTCTACCACATCTGAATCCAGACTTCATAGATGGAGTGTTTTGCTGACACTGGCATAGGTAGGGAGTACCCAGAATTGAGCTGGACACTTCTTGACCTGTAGTCAAATGCTCTGCTACTGACCTGAATCAGGTCAGTAGCAGATTGATTAGCTGATTGATGATTCTGATCATGACCGGTAACCTGTGAAAGGTATACCAAACAACACTGAAAAGGGTTATTTGAGTATAGAAATGGGAAATGGGTGTACTCTAGTCAATCTAGTCAAGTCCAGACAACCATGTTGTGGATAGTCTGATCTGAGTGTCCTCTAAATTTTCTGTCCACTCCTCTTCCACTGGGAAGAAGAAAAGGCCTGAGACAAAACCACACTTCACTGACAGATTGTTAACTGAAAGTAATTATTTCCTGTGCATAACCTGAATATTAACTAATAAGACCTGTGATATGCCCATGTTTCTCTGGAAACTCTGAACAAAATGAAAACTGTATAATAAAAACTTAGAATGGGTCACCATGATCCATCATATCCTGAACATACAAAGCATATGGATATATTTTTCTGTTGAGAGCGTTTTGTCTTATTTATAATTTTTATTTTTGGCTTTAATCGACTAATGCGGAGTTCCAGGAGTTTAAGCTATTGTGTGCCATTCATGTCATATGTCCATCCCTTATTTACCTGTCTGAGCCACCACTTTGATAGATTCTGTTTAAGTCTTTAAGGAGAACCAATGAAGCAGAGAACCTACCTAAGCATGGTGTGCTGTCTGTGGGTCTGTGTTGGTGAGGAGAGGGGTTGGGCCGAAAGGCAAGGCTCTCTGAAAGAACGAGATTACAACTACAAGCGGCTGAATTTGGTTTTCTCTGTAGGGTTGCTGGACTCTCCTGTAGTGTCTAAGCACTAAACCCTTCAACCCATGGAAGTGTGAAAGTTGTCTAAAACTGATCCAAACACCCTCAAGGACGTTGTTATGTTTCTGGCACACTCGCAGGGCCCAGAAGAGGCAATGAGAATGAAAATTTAACTTTCAAAATACTTCAGGTTCTGAGTCATGAGCATGTGAAACCTTACTAACCTGATTATAATTTATGATGCTAAGGGTAGAATTGCACTCCTAATATATCAAACTTCAACCAACACCTGAGGATGCAGCAAAGTTATCTGTCTATTCTGAATCTCCTGTCATGGCACATAGGCTGAGAAATGATACCAGGGGAAAAAAAGGTTCAGAGGAACAGTCAGAGGTTCTGGTTTTGTGTTGTGTTTGGACAAAAAGGACATGTTCACTGTACATGGACATGTTGCTTAACTTAACTATATCCCCACAATGTACATACAGTGGATAATATAATCTTGGTTTAAAAAATAGTTCAAACATCTACATTCCTAAAGGGTTCTTGTTGCACTTTCCCTTGCAATTTTGAAATCAAGCTCTGGCTTTGTTCAGGACTTTCAGCAGCCACATACCACAGAGCGGAGGAGGACAGATGTGCCAGTCGCCGGATTATCAAGCAGCAGAAAGGCTTCACACATGCTGTGGATGGATGTTGCAGCAATATTCAGAAAGTCAAATGATTCATCCGATGCAGCCTGGGCCATTTGTCTGTGTCAGAGTTTGTGCGACGCTCCCCAACATTTTTCCCAGCTCCCCAACTTTCTTGTCTCCCATCCTTGAAAGCCAAATCAATCAAGCTTTCCCAAGCAGTAAATTGCCAAAATAAAGAGACAATGAAGTGGAATGAGCAAAAGCGGGATTGATAGCACTAAGAGCATTTGGGACAGCCTGGGAGGAATTTCCAGGCTGCAGTCGTTTTGGGATGGAGAAGAAAACTCCAGTCCACAGTGCTGAAAAGGAAGTAAAGGGATAAATGAAGTCAAAGCAGTGTAATCATGTATTCAGGCTTTGGGAAGCAGTTGCATGCTCTGGTCTGATGGATGATTGCCTATCTTCATTTCTTGGAGCTAGAAAGGCAAAGGTCCACTGCATGATGCAATCAATCATTTTCTTGGGTGCTTTCAGAATGAGAAAGAGACCACGTCAAAGTCAGAATACAGATGATCACATTCTTTTCTTTATCGTGCTTTGGGTGAAGATTACTCAAAGTGACGTGTTTAAACTTATTATTAAGCAGACACAGATGGGATGTTGTCATAAATCTGATTTCTTTTTTGAAATACTGGGTTATAGTGCAACGTATTTCATGTTTAAGAAGGTCAGCTTGGGTCTAAACCTCCACATTTGTCACAAACAGACTTTTCCCGGTTCAGTTCAGCTCAAGTAAGGTTTAAAAAACATGAAGGTTTACGAGCTCATCTTCAAAAAAGTTGGGTTGATGGAATATGTAAATAAAATAGAATGCAATTATTTAAACATCCAAGGAACCCATATTTAATTAAAAATACAATCTGGGGGGTGGGGGGACAAATATTGAGTGAGAGACATTTTTTGTGAACAGTATTAGCTCACTTTAAATTTTAGAACGATACCTCAAAAAAAGCTGTGACATGGGCAACAAAAGACTGGACAGACAGGTGATGCTAAGAGGAAAACCCTCTGGAGAAAGCTCTTGCAGATAGTCAGGTCAATTGATAACAGATCAATTACATGATTAAAAATTAAAAAAAAAAACAAATTAGAGAGACAGAGTCTCTCAGACGTAAGGATGAGTGGGCGTTCACAAATCTGGGAAAAACAATGTCAAACAACAAAAACCAACTTCAGAATAATATTCCTCTGCGTACATTTTCAAAGACTGAAAATCTCATCATGTACAGTGCATAAAATCATTGAGAGATTCAGAGAAATTGGAGAAGTCTCTGTATGCCCTTTTAGAGACTGAACACACAAATACAGGTTAAAGTACAATCATGCAAAGAAGAAGCCATATGTGAGCATGACCCAGAAATGCTGTCATCTTTGTGAATAAAGTATGAGTTTCTGAGGTTTACAAACCACGGCTGGGTCGCATTAATAAGCACATACCCAGCCGTGTGACTTTTGCTCGTCTAAGCAGAAGGTGGGTGGCTCCAAGTTGGAGGAACCTGTTTTATTCACGTGGACCCACGGCAGATTAAAAACATCTGAGTGCTTTCTTGGCCCGCTTCTCCAGAGGTCACGGCAGTCATTGAACACCGTTTGATAGACTTGGACATCTGGACCAATGTCAAAGAGTGCTATGCAAGCGAGGTACTTTATTATCCAGAGGTGAAAAGAGGGATTTCTGGCTGTAATTCAAGCATTTCATTTCTGGGAGAAACACATGCATCTGTTGTCTGTTTCATTTTTCAAACTGGTAGCACTTTCCTAAACACTTGAAGTGAACACTCCATCAGCCTTTGAGATTTCAACTTCGATTTATTTCAGTAATGTTCGTAATTACTGTGACGGTGACAAAGAGGAGAAAGAGGAACCTGGCTTTGAAGTGAAAGGTGGGTTATAAATGTAATTTTGTCTCTCTGTTTTCTTCACTTTGTGCTTCTGACAAAACTGAGCTCGGCCAGCCCCCGCCTGTCTCTTCTCTGGACTAATTGACTTTTATCAGCAGGACTTTTGCCTTTGATCTCCGACAGTTCACGGCAGACTGCTCCTCAACGTGAATCTCTGACAAAAGGGGTGAGGCATATGGCAGCGCAGTGGGATTCTGGGTAATTTAGCCCCCTTCGCAACAATTGCTCTGCATGTGAGAGGATCCTTGAGAGAGGAGGCGAGAACTGTGGGCTGATCTCAGACTGGCGCTGTCCTACCAGCGCTGGCGCTGATGAACCCGTCAGCCGCTGACGAGGCCGAGCCCCACATCACAGCTGCAGACACACCAGCACGTCCTGAAAGAGATTTTACAAACCCCCAGATCAGAAAAGACGGAGGCATAAATTTGAAAAATGCTGTGATTTTTTTTTTTTCACTTTGACTTATTTCTTTATAGATAGTATGATTCCAGGATGTTTATTTTAACTCATAAAGGTTATTTCATGTGTGAATAGACAGTCATTTCCTTAAAAGAAATTGGACCAGGGAGGAGGTGAAAGAAAAGAAATATTGATGTTATTGCAGACAGGTGAAGTCCAGAATGTGTCAGCGTCTAAAGCCTGAAACTTGTCATCACATTGGATCCTCAATACCAGAATCTCATTTAAGAGGCGTCCACTGGTAGAGGAACGAAACTCCGGTAAACCAATCTGAGCATCAGCACGACCTTATGCATCTGTGCACATTAAAAAAGATCCATGAAAGTCGCTACTTTAGCTACGTTAGCTAAACTGCCCTTTTATTCTACTTTAACCTATTTCACACAACTCCAACACAAAGCAGCTAAGCGAACACAATGGAAGAAGGTAAAAAAAGAGTACCACTAAATTCATCCAGGCATGTATGTCCAAATGTGTCACAATGTCCACGACGGGAGATTTGACCTCTGAAAGTGATTATTAATTAAAAAATGAAAATAAAAAAATAAAACTATGAGAAAGAAGACCCAGGACTGCTGAGCAGCTCCTAAATGAGTCCAGAACGGGAAAACGTCACATCAGCAAAGTTGTGTTAACCTCTGGCCTGCTCCAAAACTGCTGATTTTTCTGTTATGTCCCGGTACATTTTTACACATTTATACGTCATGGCGTGTTCACATTTGCTTGACACTAACATAATCGATGTGTGGTTGAATCTCTCATGTCCTGGACAAGGGTACCCTTTGATTGGATTACCCGTTCTCCGACACGCGTCACTGCTTTAATCTCATTCCAGATGCTTATTTAGGATAAAACTACGATAGCTCGTCACAGAGCAACACCAGCAGATCTGGTCCTGGTTTCGCCTGAACAAAATGCTGCCCGCCCTGTTGCTAAACTCGCACCCCTGCTGAGGGGAGCTAATTAAATAAAGAGCTGCTAATGTCAGGTCAGGGCCGCTGTGGCTTCGCTAATGAATTCCAGATCTCTCCTAGAACGCCGCCTGCATCCGTTTCCATGAGCATCTAACGGCAACTAGAGTGAGACACTTATCACTGTTACCAATCGATGCGTGATGGAGACGTGATGGTCCGGGCCTGAAAGGAGGAGGCTCAGAACCATGCTGGGGGTACGGGTCATTCGTCTTTGGGAAGATGTGCCCATACTGCCCCTCTCACTGGGCCATTAGAGTTTGAGGGATCAATGTGAGCAGCCTGGGAGGAGTCCATCCATCATGCCACCGACGCAGCAGCATGCCCCAGCCCCGGCGGAGCTGGCTTCCTGAACCTCACCTAAACCTGCACCGCAAATATAATTACACCATAATTCAGCCTCCCGGCGCCGAAGTGACTCGAAGGACACGCTCATCTCCCAGTCTGCAGGGTTTCTAGCACCCTTACAGCTCTCGTCCTCAAGGACAGATGAAGGAGACTGGAATACTTGAGCGGAGCACCTTTAACAAATAATGTTTAAGCTCAGTAGTTTGGAACGTTCATCTGTTCCGAGAAGATGTGTGAAAACAGCAGGCGTGAGAAAATCTCTTCCTCTGAATGGATTTCAAATCAAACTGAATATAAACTGTTACCTTTAAGTACTTATTAGGATTAATATGACTTGTTCATATTAAAGTTCCTTTTTAACATCTGTTATTTCCTTCTCATTACTTAACTTTTAAGCTCAGTAACACCAATAAATATCCAATAAATTAACAATATTTAATAAAATGATCAATACCAGTGAAATCTGTGACCTAATATTAATAAAGTACTGTCTAGAAATAAAATATAGTCAAAATAAAAATCAAGAATCAGCATATCTGCTGAATCAGCCTCTCAGTTCTAAGTTTTTCTGGTTTTGGGCCTTAAAGGGTAAGAGATGTCTGGATAATGTCACATCTGTTGAATTTTGAAACCCCTTCCTCCGGTTCTCCCTCTGGTTCTTCCTCCGGTTCTCCCTGTCATGAACTCCCCCAGTGGTCTCCCCTTCTTTCACATCATGTGCTGAAGCGTGAACCCTCTTCCTGTCCTTTACTGGCTGGATGACATTTGCTGTGTAGTTCCTATAGTGATTATTATTATTTACAGGGTATGGGCGAGATGATGAGGAGATATCCACTGACCGGGACAAAGATGGTTCTGTGTGAAAAGTCCCAGAGAATCTCTTCTCATCAGTTTTGACTTCTTTTTGCTATGTAAACATTTCATCTCCATGAGGGTATATTTACCTTTAATATTAAGGATTCGTTCCAGTCTTTAATACTTTATTTTTTAATAGTTTTGTATCTGTATAAATAACTTTTTTCTATCTGCTAAACCAATGTTTAATAATTTAGATTTAACATCCACATTTACAAATCTACTTTAAATATTTTATGTATTTATTTTTTCTGCTTTTTCTGATTAACCGTTTTTACTAATTTTGCCTTATGTCCACTCTTTTTAGGAAATAAATTCATGCTTTTTATTTTCCATGCTATCAACCTCTTTTTTGTCTGATTAACCAGAATTCTTCTCTTTTTGTCTTTTAATTATAACCATTTTTTTCATTTTCAGTCACTCTGACTGGGAGTACTCTTCTCTTACCTCTCAGTCTATCTTCTATAATTCATGTCTTGATCTTTTACTATCAAATTCCCTTTACCACTTACTGTGTCACCTATCATTCCTGCTTTTTTTTCCCCCTGTCTGCTGAGTTCAGACGTATCTAGGATGGATCGTCACATGGTAGAAACGTGTGATGGAACCTGACCGCCCAGTAAGAGAAGAGGTAAGATGTTCTCTGCTCTGAGTCAAAGACCAAAGACTAACCCAAACCCATGCAGATGGTTTTCCAGCAACAAGTCCAGAATCCAGCTCTGTGGTGGTCTGGAGTTGGATCCGAATCATTTCCACTTCTGTGATGATTTCTGGGGTATTAAAAGAAAGGTGGATTATTTGAAACTGACACTGTATGATGTTTTAAACAACCCAAAAATCTGAAAAAAATGATTGGTTACTTTATTTATTTGATGACTTTTAATTCGTTGCAGACAGAATCAACCCAAGATATTTCTTGTTGGTTTTTTTTTCTCTTCAACTTTATTTGTTAATTTTAATTCATTTTTTGCAAGTCATGTCTGCAACAGATTTGGAAAAAATAAATTGATACAGGAAAAATTAGGACTAACAAGTGGATGAACGACCAAACTAATGATGTTATTTCAAACAGATGGTTGTAATGATGATATGGTACCAAAGGCTGGGTCTTTGAAGACCACAGCTGGAGAGAGGATTTCCGCTTTATTAACTAATGTGCGGGATAATCATTGAAATGGCTTGAAACAATGATCCTCAAAGAAAAACTGGTTCTGCATCCCTCAGATGATGCAGAACCAGAGGCGGCGCCTCGTCTCTGGGTCATCTTAGATGAACCAGCACACACTGGAAATGTCTACTGCGGCCAGACAACTCTTTAAGATCTTATTTTGATCCTCCATAGTCCTGAGCTATTTCCAAAGAGGAAAAAGATCATCAAAACTGTTAGCAGCAGCTAGTTCAGAAGCCAAACTCTGTGATGGTTTGAGGATGTATCAGTTGCTCTAAGAGCTCATTTCTTCTTCTGTGGTGGCAGCATGAATGCAGAAAAGTTCACTGATATTTTAAAGCATCACATGTCGGCTTTAATGCCACACCTGTTCCAGGGACATCAACAAGACCATTACAACAACATTTCAAAGGTATGACTGAGGGAGGAAAGGCCCTGAACAGAAGAATGAGGCAAAATTAAAACCTGCAACTCATCACTTGGTTTCCTCAGTGCTTCAACACCTTTTTCATTTTTTGAGAAGGCATGACAATTATACAAGGCTGTAAAAATCTTTACTGTCACAACTTTTTCTTAATGTGTTGCAGGCCTGAAATGCAAATATGGTTTATTAATAACAAGCACATTTACTAATAAGTTAGAACTAAACTAATGGAGAAAAAACAATCAAGACACATACTGAGCTCATGCTGTCTGAAGGTGAAGTCTGGGATGATGCCATGTACAAAAAAAAAAAAGATTAAAAAAAAAGAAACCTTTGACACTGAGAGGATGAGCCTCCAAAGTGTGGAAATAATAGGAAGTTGTCTCAGTCTTTGGGTTTCATTGCGCCTGAAAGATCCCAACCTCATGGGAGTGACGGGAGTTCAAAAATTCAGCTGTAATCTTTTTTTTTTCTATGTTCAGTCAAGTGGATAAAACCGCTTTAGTGGTGCAATATTGTGGATTTGCTCATTCCAGGCCTGCAGTGGACAAACCCTGATGACACAGAAAACACTTTCACAAGAAACACCCCATCACTCAGCACTTATTTTCACAGCCAAGTGAACTCTCTGTTGAAGAAAAACTTTGCAAGTAAAGCAGTTTCTGAAAAACACGTTTTATATGCACAACTCATTTGCAAAGCATACACAGTGACATCTTTACCTAGAAATAAACTCCAAATAAAATCCATAAGATACTTTCACACTGTGGAGGTTATTGTTAGAATTTCTGAGTTCAAAATAAATATGCAGTTTCAGTATCACACGCAGAAACTTACGCTGAAATGACTAATACTTGAACAAATGGTTGGCTGTTTCTTAGTCACGAAAGTGAAGTAAAAACAGATGTGTTTACAGATGTGCAGCTGGAAATGACTCTGCTCAAAAACAGGGAGATGACAAACATTTCAGAGGCCGAGGTCTGATTTAAGAGGACTTTTATTTTCACACTTCTGTCATCTGTGGATCGGAGTAAATCCCTGGATGTGACGAAGATGGAGCGCCAGCACCACCGTGTGGCCACAGGGGGAAACTACACTAAAACTGTTCGTTCTCTGACACACTCGAAGCTCTAATAAATAAATAAATATCATCATGCTAGTGGTAAATCACATTTGACAATTATTCTGTAAAGAAACGATGGACTGTAAAGGGTTTACACTCCTGAACAACAAGTTTCTGTGTGTGTGTGTGTGCTGGAATATCTCTCCACAACCATGAGTGTGTTACAATCATCTCATCATCAGTTAAAAACGCATATTGTTTTGATGATAGAAATAAAAATTCACACAAAAACTATCAGAAAGAATAGGATGGATAAGGATAATGAAATGATTAAATGATGATAGCAGGAGAATCGCACATAGGGGAGGGGGATGGGGAGCCTAGGGGATTTATAAAGGGGTTCCAAGAAGAAGAAACAGGGAGGAGGGGCTTATTTCAAAAAAAAAAAATTCTAAAACGTCTCCACAGTCCTCTGGTTTCAGATAAGTAAGGAGGACTCTGTCTTAGAAGGAGACAGGAGTTGAATTATCTCACATCATTTTTCTGCATTTGTTTTTATCGAACCTGCTTTAAAAAATCCCTTAATGAACCACAAAACAAAACACAGTGGGACACTCCACAGTTCACTCCACAGAGGAGGCCTGTTCTGAAGCTAAAGAGTCTGGTGTTAACAGGAGTCCAGTCATGGAGCAAAGAATCTGGTCCTGAAGCAAAGAATCCGGCCTTGGAGCGAGGAGTCCGGTTCTGGAGACAAGGGTCTGGTGTTAACAGGAGTCCGGTCATGGAGCAAAGAATCTGGTTCTGAAGCAAAGAATCCAGCCTTGGAGCGAGGAGTCCGGTTCTGGAGACAAGAGTCCAGTGTTAACAGGAGTCCGGTCAGGGAGCAAAGAATCTGGTTCTGAAGCAAAGAATCCGGCCTTTGAGCGAGGAGTCCGGTTCTAGTGCGAAGAGTCTAGTGTTAACAAGAGTCCGGTCAAGGAGACAACAGTCTGGTGTTAACAGGAGTCCAGTCATGGAGCAAAGAATCTGGTCCTGAAGCAAGCAAAGAATCCGGCCTTGGAGCGAGGAGTCCGGTTCTGGAGACAAGGGTCTGGTGTTAACAGGAGTCCGGTCATGGAGCAAAGAATCTGGTCCTGAAGCAA